>JAMXBB010000003.1:53274588-53297802 GCA_024138015.1 Lumnitzera littorea | reverse complement strand
ATCTTTCATACTTAAAACTTGCATATTTTACTCTTTTCACATATATAGTACAATGAAAAGTGTCTACAACTTTTTATTTAACTCTTTTAATCCATTTTTATAGTTACTTGGATACCTTTACACTGTGCTTTTCTATTTTATGTTAATTTTATTATTTTAAGGAATTTTATGTTTCCAATTTTATAAGGAAATATTCTTTTTAATATATTTTAGTGTATCTTTATTTATTATGGTTTTATCATTTCTTTATATGAATTCCATATGTTTATTTTAAACAAAAGAAAGTTGTACATAGCTTCTATAGTGCTATACACGTGAAAAGAATAAAATATGTAAGTGTTAAATGTGAAAGACACTAATAAGGCCTTAATGTTTTGATATATATTGCTTAGCAATGATTTCAAAATTATATATTATAATTATGAGTGCATTGTAATTATGTGTAGTATTATAATAATATTAATTACAATATAAATCAATGTAAATATATATTATTTATATACATAATAAATATATATATATTCGTAGGTAATATAGATTACACATTCACTTTAGGTGTGTACAACTTTCTTTTGTTTAAAAGAGGGTGTTTGTACAATTACAAAAATTTACAAGGGAGGTTCGTGCAATTTACCTTATTTCTTTTTAGAGCAAAAACGATAGTTTGTAAGTAGCTAGCCCAATTTTTAGAATGGTATCTCTAGCCTAGTCAAAGCCATGACCACTGTGATAACTCCAACTTGTGACCAAAGTAAATATTTTGAAATTATTGACCAACACCAACCTAAGAAAGTTAGAGTAAAAATAGGGTAGAGTGTATCCTTTTCTTTTTTGTTTCCTTTCTTTTACTAAGAATGTGACAGTTGTCCCCTTACTTTTTCTTTTGTCCTTACATCACAAACATTGTTCTCTTTGCTTTTTTTTTCCCTCTTTTATCCCTAAGATACAAACATTATAATTCAATCCTAAAGTCAGAGAAAGCATAAAATATAGTTGCTATATAAAGAAACAAACGTCTAGGACTTCTTCCTTTTTCTTCGCAATAGTGGGTGAACTAGGCTACAGTACAACTGCCATTTCCTTTCCCTTCTCCTTCTTTCCTTCTATTTCTTCATTTCTCATTTTACTATCACTGGTAGGTTCCTAATTAAAGCTCTCATCTAGAGGAAGAGTAAAGGAGAATGGTTAAGAAGATTATTAAAGGCAGCTAGTAGCTATTTAAGGTAAGTAGAATCACTTAGAGTCCCAAACGCAATACTAGTGGTGATTTTATTTTTTGCAAAGGCAAGCTAAACCACCCAAAGACTTGAGTGTAGTATTGGTAGTGGTGCCCCTCGTTATGAAGGCTGGCAGAACCAACTAGAGAATGCGGTACTAATGGTGGGTTCTACTTATTGTGAAGATGGTGTTTCCCATAGTTGTGCTTTAAGGAGCTTGGAGAAACCATTGTTGAAGCTATAGAGAAAAGTGAGGCACTAAAACAAACTCCTTCCTAAGGCTAAGGATGTATATTTTATGTAATAAGCTTTGGTCTTTTAAACTCTTTGCTTGCTGCATTTCCTTCCTTGAATGTATATTGTTGCCTTTGATAATGTCCATGTGTATTGGTATCACTGCTTCATGGTCTTTCATTCCATTTCAATGCTATATACTACAAAATCAGTTGTTCATATTGCTACTTGATTATTCAGTCTTCATACTTCTAAACTTTCATTCATTTTTTTTCCTTTCCTTTTCTGAAACAATCTATGGTGATTTTGACCCCTTTTCTCATTTTCTATTAATGGCTTTGACTAGAAACAATAGCAACCAACACTATTCTTAATGGACCAATCAATGGTAAATAGGAAATATAGTAGTGAAGCTATTTACATTTGCAAATATCTTGGGCTCCAACAAACACTTAATGAGTAGCAGCACAATGCATACACACACACACACATACGCACACACACCCCATACACGACCCCTACTTGGGCTGCTGTTGTGCCTCTTTTTCTTTTAAATCTATATTACTGTTTAGTCTTCATGTCTTTTGCACTTTAGACCCTATTGAAGATATAGGTTCTAATAGCTTCGCCGTTATCATTCTTCATGGACTCTTGAATCTCCTTAGGTATACAAAGTTGATAGATTTATTACTTTTGCTAGTTATGCAAACATGTATTTTGATTGTTGTCACTTGTATTCCTCTTATCTTTTTGTTATGAGCATTTCACTGTGCCTATTTATTGCTGCAAAGTCCTTCATGAAGTCTAGAATATTTGTGTATGGTTCCATTTTCTTCTTCCTTTTTTATTTTAATTTTTATAATCCCACCCTCATTGTTCATGTTTTGGTTTGCTACATTGTAATTGAATTCCTCAATTTAGCTTCTATTCTTATATCACTATGCCCTTTAGATCAGTAATAGACTTTGAGATGTGGGCACAT
Source organism: Lumnitzera littorea (assembly GCA_024138015.1). Lineage (NCBI taxonomy): Eukaryota > Viridiplantae > Streptophyta > Magnoliopsida > Myrtales > Combretaceae > Lumnitzera > Lumnitzera littorea. Next base: position 53,295,369 of record JAMXBB010000003.1, on the reverse strand, counting down.
TGCTTAAGATGATAGACTTAAACAATTACTTGAATGGACTTCTTATGGCTGCTAACATGCACCTCTTCTAACACTATGACTTGCATTTATTTGATTTAAATTTCTAAGATATTAGATTTTTTCATTGTTTGCTAAAACTATGACTTGCATTTATTTGATTTAATTTTCTAAGATATTAGATTTTTTTTTTTTTGTTGCATATAGGTTACCCTAAGTTGCATAACTTGTAGATCATGTATCCAAGACAGTTATATACTTGGTAACACTGAATGACGAACAAAAGCCTCGAAAATATCACTTTCATAAAACTCATATATATCGACCCAATCCTTCTAAAAAGGATTTTCCCTTCACCTTACTAAATATAATGCAATCTTAGTTGTAAATGAAAAGAGCATCTTGCTAAATATGTAAGCACTACTTAACCATATCACTAAAGTGGCTACAATTGTCATACTCCTTATGTTGAACTTGTCAGATATTTGCTTCTCTATGTTCTACGATTACATGGATTGATCTTGTAGCAGAATACCTAACTTGAAGCTTTTATAATGTCTTCTACAAGTTGTGTAGATCCACTTTAATTAATTTATTGGTAAGACACTTTAGGTTTGATAATATAGAAATTGTCTATGTTCCTCTTGCTAGCAGTTATACCTCTTTGGAAAACTTTAGGTAAATTTACTTGTGCTCCCACTTATTTTATTTATTATTAACTAAGTCTTATGTCCATACTTTGGAACTACCCCTCTAGTTTCCTTTTATTAGAGTGAAAGAATTGCTTCTTAATGTAATACTACTACTCATTCTTCTTATTCTTCTATTTTGATTTTGACTTCATTTGGCTTCTGGCTAGAGAAGTCTTTGGTATTGCAGCCTTGACTCATTCACATTAAGGCTATTCTTGAGAATTAGATGAGGAGAAGATACAAGTGAGTTTGTTGGACTATAGAGGCCACTATTGTTGCACTTCATAATAGTAAGAACTTGTTCTTTTATTCCTTTTACTTTATTCTTGCTTGCCTCTTTGTCCACTAGGGTGCTTTTGTTTTGTTTCTTGAGCCTATATGTGTACTATACTATCCTAATCCATGAAATAATGAATTTGCTAGTGATTTACTCTTTTCTTGGTCATTTGAATATTTATATTCATCCTTTGCAGTCTGAGCATCGCTGTCATGTGGTATCTCATTGAATGTATATATACATCCTTGTTATTGCCACTTGTAACATGATGTTTATGTTATGTGCTTGATCTTGGATTGAAAAGAAAGGTCAATACCCACTTTTATACCTTTAGTTGAAAAATTAGGTCTACTCTTGGCTAATCACTCTTTTCATGAAACCAATTGCAAGTTCAATTCCTCTTGGAGAGCATCCCTTCCCCCTAAAGTACTCCCCTGATTGTATCTGATTTTAATAGGCTGCACTTCCTCCTTAGAGTAAAAAGCGCATCAGCTCTAGGCCATTTGTTGTCACTAATTTCTAAAGCCAATTCCAGATAGCCATGATAAATATGGCTCCAATGCTATGAACTTCCATATATTAGATAACAATCGGTTCCATTCATGATACTCTCATAAATTTCTTTGCTCTTTGACACATGATGGTGAGGGCAACTGATTCAAAGAATCTTTTTGGCTTCAAACAATACTAATTGCATACATAAGTTTAATGATTTCTTCAACATAAAGGCTTATCCACTAGTTTGACTCAAATATATCCATTAGTCATCAAATTACAAGAATCCTCTATATTTCTCTAAATTTTGCACAAACATGTTGTTGGCACTTTCCATAAGTCCAAGTAAATAATACATATGGATAAGACTTTTACTCAACTTACCATCATAGTCAAAGGGATCCCATCCGTTATCTATAGACAAAGCATATACTTGCTTGCCTAGAAGACTGTATCCGATTCACTGCAACCATAAGCAAGTGACATGAGTATCTCCCCATTTGGCAAAAGGTGAGAACTCTTCCTAGTATGCAGGAACAAGAATAATGGCTCTTCAAACAAGCTATTCCAAACAAGACCCCAAATCATGGCAGTCTACAAAACAATATTTTTCTTTAGCATTCTCTTAAAGAAAGCATAACCCCTTACCACATTACCACTCCTATAATACCTAGATACCATTTTAGTCTAAGTGATAACATTATAAACTCCTCTTTCATCAAAATAAAGCTATTGCTTCTTCCATATAGGAATTCTTAGCATACCCTACGATCATAGTATTCCTCTAAAAAACCTTTCCTTATCAACCCAACAACCTTTGCATTGCACGAAATGGCATTCTTGTTCGACAACTCATTAAATAGCACCCTTACCTCTTGAACAATCCTTGTATCCATAAATCCGCAAAGCATCAAAGTCCATGAACCACATTTCTCATGGGCATTTCCTCAAAGAAACTCTAAGACTCCTACATTTAATAGCCAAATTGATTAATGTCCTATAATCATAGCACTAGAGCTCCAAACTTCAGCATGCTACATATCCATATAACTATCTACACTTAAATGCAATGTACTATTACTTCAAGTATACATGTCAATTACAATGCATTATAACACTAAATTCCCTCCGTTGCATTCCTTGAACACCTTACCAGCATATCTGGTGATGGTTTATATCATAGATATGACTCCTAGGTAAACTCCTAGTGGTCCGTTAGCCATGTATGGTGAAGGATCCATAAAAAGTCCCATATGGCAAACCCAATAAGGGCCTTCGAACACTCAAATTAGCAGGAAGAGAAAAGGAATCGTAATGAATAGGACAAAGAGATTGAGAGAGTTCCCAAGAGTGGCAAAAAGGATCCCTTACCTAGTGGCCTTACCCCCATGTATAAGTTAAGGGATCTTACCTACTTAGATACATAGTAAAAAGGCATTGTTTGGCATAGAATCGAGGAGATGGCATTGTTAGTATGAGAAAAGACAACCATCCTTCAACCAGTTGGTGGAGGCTTGGAAGATAAGCTTATCACATCAATAGTAGGTAGCCACCCTAATCCAACGGTTAGGCTGTAGGCTGAGTATCAAATGGTCATTCAACATTTAATGATGAGAGAGAAAGAGGTAAGGAGAGGGGAGTAAACTTGAGGTTGCTGACCAATAAGCTCTTGTGAAGCAGTCTTTGAAACTGGAGGCAAGCTCTCCTCTTGAAGCTAGGAAGTAGGAAATAGATGCTTTCAAAGAAAGGCTCCTAGAATGATTGAAACTAAGCTTGAGTAGGGTAGATAAAGGTTAAGTGAATGCGAGGCTAGCCTTCATCTGAGCTGGAAAGGCCTTAATACTGTACTGGCTAAACTCTTTTGGTAGGCTTAGGCCTCTAAAGCCTAAGGTCGAGGGTTGACTAGCAATACTTGCCTTCCCTATTGTCTTTGGTGTTAGAGTGGTGAGAGTACAGAAGACATAGGTTTGGAAGGTCACAACCCTTATTGGATCCGCCATGGAGAAATGAATGTGTGAGTGTGCCAGGGTGCTTAGTAAAGTATTGTGGATGACCTTCTAGATGTGATGGTTGACATAACTGTTGGTAGTAGTCTTTTCTAACCTCTACCTTTTGAAAACATAGTGATGGCACCTAAGGTGGTGTGTTGCACATGTGATCATTAAGGTACATAGGGAATCTATAAACTAAGATTAAGGAGGGGCATTAATGGTGACTCTTCACTGTCACTTCCCCCTAACTATTGGATGGGTTGGCAATGGCACATGGATGGATGGGGTCATTCATGTTTGCTATATAAAGGGTTGATAGGGACCATTTTCCTCATTCTAAAGTATTCTCCATTTAAGGTTATTTGAGAGTGTGGCATAAGCCTTTTGTTTTCGTAAGGCTTACAGTAAATGAGTGGGTCTAAAATGATCATTATGAGTGAGAGAGCATTTAAACTAAGGGTTGTGCCCTCATGGCAAACCCCTTGAGTACTAATTGAGGGATGTAATAAGTTGCCCAATAATTGAGGGTAGCTTTTGAGAATAAATTGAAGGATGTATACGAATTCCTCGTCTCCTCATGAGGTGCTCAAGTATTTATCCTCTAATTATAGTGGCATCGGCATCATCAATACCTAGGCTCTTGTGGTAGATGCCCAGGTGCTACTTGTCATCCATGATGTTTCTGGCCTTGAGAAGGTATTCCCTTATAGCTTAAGAACACTTAACTTGAATAAACTTTATAACTCTTACGGGGGCCTTAGGTATTGAGAACATGGTAAGCTGTGCAAGTCTGTGTACTCTCCCACTCTTATTTACTGGTAGCCAATGAGCACTCCTTAGAGTGCTTTGGCAACTTCCATGAATCTTTGGCTTTTGCTGGTGGTTTTTAGCTACATATGTTTGAGCAGGCCTAGTGCTCTTTAGGAAGGCGGGTGGGTAGTGGGGTTTCCCCTTGAAGCTGCTAATATTGATGTGGCAGTTGAGCATGTCGAAGGAAGAGATCACTACCATGTTAGGCTAGACAGAATGGAGGCTTCTTGCTCAGTAGTGACTATAGTGGTCGAGAAGGTGTAATTAGCACATTTCCAAAAGACTATATCTATTAGCTCGAATGTTGTAGGTTGGTCTTGGTTCCCCTAGATAGAGAAGTTGAGTTGAAATTGTGAATTGGCCAGCTCAAGTAGGTGCCCTCACTCTATTGATTAAGATTTGAGAGCAAGTTGAGTCAGGTAAAGACCCTCTTGTAGGGCTGAGTTGAAGTTACGAGCTTAGAGGCAAGCATTTGACACTAAGTAATAGATTAGGAAGGCTTTGAGCCACTCTAATGCAATTTTGTAGTTATTTCCTTTTTTTTTTTTTAATTTGTACTAAGGGTTGGTATGTCAACCTCTAAGCCTTATACTTACTCCTTAAATGATTAATAAAATGAAGGTTCCTCATATGCTTGTGTTTTATTCTTTCTTACTTCTTTCATTCTTGTTCGGCTTATTTTTTCGCACTTAGTCTACACTACCATTCCTTGGTACTTATAGTCACTTATAGGGTACCTAGGCTAGTGGCCGAGCATTAGTCGATCTCATTCGAGGACTCAAGGCATGTACTTGAGCTTCGACGACCTTAAGCTTGTTTGGCACTTTGGGCATGCTTAAGGACCTAGCCATTAATTGTCTTCTAATCGAATGTGATCATTAGTGTAATTGACATGATTACTAGGGCGACCAATTTGACTATTAGGATGCTTGAGGCTCTCGAAGGGTATGCATCATCAATGCTGTACATGTGGATACTGAGCTAGTGATCTACTCATTAGATAATCTCTGGCCATTGATTCCCTAATCACGACACATGGTCCCTCACGATGGCCATGAAACTTCACATGGCCTTGGCAACTACATAAGGGACTTAGGGTCAATCCATTTTTCACTTACTATTGTCTCTCTACCAGGACTCTAAGAGCATTTATTTTGTATTCTAATGGTTTCTACTTTTCTCCTTTCCTTTCTTCTGCTAAATTTTGCAAAGATGGCAGATCAATCAAAGCAACCATGATGGAACAAGTTCGTAAGTGATGTTTTCGTAAATGAAAAGTATAGGGATGAACTTGTCTTACTGCCCCCAATTGATAGCAGCGGTTAGGGCTAGTGGCATAGATTGAAGCTACACATTGGCTGTAAGGAGAGCACATGTGGAGGAGAAGCCTCGGTGTCATTATCTTCTTAAAGAGAAGGAGGAGGTTGTTCCTCTATTGTTGACCACAAATGGTAAGGGGATTGTTACTGAGGTAAAGTTTGTATACAAGGAAGATTAGTGGCATAGTGTTTGTCAAGAAGTTAGTTTAAACACCGATGTTTGGGGGGTAGTCAAGCCCGAGAAGGGTAAGTGGGCATGTGACTAGGGGGATGATAAAAAGCACTCATTCTATATATGTTGGAGGGCCGTGAACATGGGGTTATGCCTACCCTTTAATGAGTTTCAATTGGAGGTATTTAATTACTTTAATGTATACCTAGGCTCTCTTCATCTAAACACATGGCAAGTGCTTGTGGCCTTTAAGGCCGTGTTCATATTCCATATAAGGCCTACAGCTTGGTTGTTTAGGTACTTTTTCCATCTAAAGGTTAATCTTGGGGGTTAAGCATACTGCTTGGGGCAGGGAGCTTATGTAAAGCTGTATTATGGGTAGAATCCAAGATTGATGACTAGAGGTACTAATTTTTCCTAGTAAGGTTAGTTCATGAGTTGGATTTTCCTACTAAGTGGATGAGGCCCATTTAAGTAAAGTCGATTACTTACTTTCAAATAGAGGAGAGGGAGGCTAAGGAGTAGATCATTAATGTAACTTGGTGGAAGGAGAAGGGGTTCGATGTGGTGGAGATTGTGGAGTTATACTTGAAAGGGGAAATGTTGCACCCTTGAGAGATAAGTATGGGTATTGTTATGGTTAGGGAGGGTAGCTGAGAGTTCGCCACCATCAGTCACTAGCAAAGGGGAAGCTCAGGCTGTTATCCTCGGTAGATATCTTACTTGATGCTTATAATGTCTTTTAATTACCAACTCTATTGTTTTTCTCATAGTATATGACCTATGTAGTAGCATATTTAAGGAAGACATACTAGCGATTTAGGAGCATAGTTGCCGAAATAAGAAGAAGAAGATGACAAAGGGGGAGGATGGAGCTCCTGTTACAAAAAAGAGCAAGAAGGTTACCCCAACTAAGTAGAAGGGGAAGAGGCCCATTGATGAAGGGTCGAGGGGTGTCCCGATCGTAATGCCTCTTAATGTAGTTGCTTAGCAATAGGCAGCTGCTATTACTATAGATGTAATGCATTACGCCCAAGTAAGATGAATATGGGTGACATGGTGGTGCTCGGGAGTCATGCTAGCGAAAGACAGATGAAGGGGAGGTAAGATAGTAGGTGATAACTACTGAGTCAAAGTAGGAGCCACGTGAGTAGATATGACTACTAATGAGAGGTTATAGAGACCTGTCTCTAACCAAATGGTGTAAGAAGAGTGTGTAGGAAGGAGATCTGCTAAGGAGGGACTAACCATAGTGGCGAAGGAGTTTAGGGTTAAGTGCTGGCCATGCTAATAGTGTGTCAGAAGGGTAGTCTCTTCCTTTAGTCTACTTAGCGTTGAGATTAGTGGGCCAGCCCAAGTGTATAGTAATGTATGCATTGTTAGGGAATGTCCCTTGAAGAGGACACATGGACTGTGGATGCAGGATAAAGCTTTCAATTGGTGTGCTTTAACTACCTTAAGAGAGTTAGGCAATGCTATAAGCTTGTATAGACATGTGTTTACTCGAGAGGATATCCTTCTTGATAAGGTCTGTTTCTTATCATCCTGTGTCCTCCTTTGTGTTTTGTTTAAGTCATCACAAGTGCTTACTTGTGTTTATTTTTTGCTTTAAGCTTTGTGGCAACACAAGCAAGAGGGAAGGGAGGAGAATGAAAAGCTAAAGGATGAGTTGTCTGGGCTAAGGGCACGAAATGTATCTTTGCAGGAATGGTGCAACCAGCTCGGATTGAGGAACTGCGATTAGAGTAAGAAGTTACCAACATCAGGTCCAAACTAAATACTGTTAAGAAGCTGGCTGAGGACTTAGAAGCAAAACTTATTACTCACAACAGGGAGTTGGTTTCAGCCAAAGGGGAGGTGGAGATAGGCAAGCGAGTAGTCAATTCTGCTAAGTAGAAGGCTACGATTATAAGGAGGAGGTCAAGTCTACTAGGAAGGGGAGGAGACAGCTAAGTGGGAAGCCAACACTTTGAGGAGGGAGCTCGAGGAAGCCTAGGCTAATTTTCGGAGGAGCTAAGAAATGGGAATGATTTGACTCTAGTAGCAATAGATGAATTGTTTAAGGAGTTCTTGTCGGATGATAATTATAAAGTTGCCATTATAGATGCTGGTCAAGATGGTGTGATGTTAGCCTAATTGGAGGCCAAAAGGGTATACACTGCACTAGACTTTAGCTGCCTAAACTAGTTGATAGAGGGAGGTGCTGTAGGGGATGAGGGTAGTGAAGGTAAAGAGGATAAGCTTGATGATGGTGGCAAGGATATTGCTAGTGGTGGTGTTATGGGTGGAGATGAGGCTGAAGAGGTTTAAAGGCTTTTTGTTTTTTTGTTAAACTACTATGGTAAGCTTATAGGGTTAGTCCTCCTCTATGTTGGCTTTCTGTTTATTAGAGATGTATAATGGGTTAAGATGCCGGCCTTTAAACCTTTGTAATTGGAAATGATGTGAACGAAAGCTTTTTGCAAGTGTTGTTTACTCCTCATCATTTAGTTTCGATCATGCACATTGTATTTGCTCTCCTCTTTCTCTTTTATATTTCAAATTTCTGTGTTAGTTGTTATGGTCTCTAGTTAGGCTATGCAATATTAGGCATTGGCTTGGGAACTCTAGTTTAAGTAATGCCTGATTTGATGCATCAAGCATGTAAGGCCTAAGTTTAAGAGTTTAAGCATCATATAGACTTGGTCTAAGTGCTTGTCTTGTGGGACCCTCAAGTGTAGATACCCATTAGGTGCTTAAGGTAGGGCTTGATGCTTCAGTGCTCTTAGGTGTGGGAACTAGTAAAAGTGCCTAAACGTCGAGGATGAGAATTGACTAGAATTAGTTCGACGCATTCGCGCTTATTGATGGATGAGGGGTGGGGCTAAATGATAATTAAGCTATGATATTACAATAAATGAAAGAGTGGGATGAATGCAAAAGTTGCTTTTTATTTCTCTTCTAGAAAGATATTTAAGTACATGCAGGTGCTCGTATAGGTTACATAAAGTAGGCTAGAGATTGTATGTGTTCCATGTTCTAGGGATGGGCTCTCTATCTAAGGTCTCTAGTTTGTACGCACCATTGCCCGCATTCTCTTTAACCCATATGGATCCTCCCAATTGGGTGACAACTTGTCCTATATTTTTGGGGACTCTGTTGCTTCGAGCTTTTAGCATACCAGGTCTCCAAGTAGGAAGACCTTGGGTTTTACCATTCTATTACAAAACTTGGCTATTTGCTGTTGTTACGCAGCCACTCGAGCCTATACAAGATGCCATACTTCATCAATTGTATCTAAGCTTGCTTAGAGGGCTACTGTGTTAACACCGGCATAAAAATTCTAAGTCCTACTCATCGGGAGTTTGAGTTCTACGGGTAGTAATGCTTTTGATCCGAATGCGAGGTAAAAAGGAGTTTTACCCATAATCATCCTATCTGTAGTCCGGTAGCCCCAATGGATAATAGGGAGTTGGTCTACCCACTAACCACTTGCTTGTCGTAGAATTCCCAATATCGCACATTATCAAACTATTTGCCATTGTTGTAATGAGAGCTTAAGGAACCTTAAACTTGGTGAGGAAGCCTGTTAGGACAAACCCATTCGTTATTCTAGCTGTGACACTAGCGACTGCTTGGGCCTTAGCCCACTTGGTAAAGTAATCTATGACTACTAAGATGAATTGATGTCCCCTAGACAATTTTAGGAAAGGTTCGAGAACGTCGAGTCATCATTATGCAAAAGACCATAGGTTGGTTATGGGATAGAGCTTTGAGCTAGGTGTCTGGTTAATGGGTGTATATTTTTGACAACTATTGCATCATTATATTAAAGTCTTTACGTCTTCTTTCATGGTTGGCCAATAATATCTAAGGTAAAGGGCTCGAATTTATGAGGCCGAAGCTTGAATATGGTTATTGTAGATGTTGACATACAATTCTTCCAGGAAGTAAAGGCCTTCTTTTGTCATCAAACGATGGAGGGGATGCAGGTTGTGCCTGCATCGATTGAAGATATCATTTATGATAGTATAGTAGGCCATACTATAGGTGAGTTTCTTAACCTTGATCCTATCCTTGGGTAGGTCACCAGTCTTGAGGTAAGCAATGATGAGGTCCATTTAGGATGACTTAATGGGTACTAGGTTAATCTTGAGGGTTTTTTGAAGGAATTTATCTACAGTGTGCCACAATATGAACTAGAGAAACAATTGCTTATTGGTCTTGCAAGGTGGGGGCATAATTATAGATACGAGCTTGTGTAGGTAGTTTGCTTTAGAATTCTCCACCTAGGGAATTTTTATTATGCTTTAGGAAGAGAAGTTTAAGGCTAAGTCTCTCATTATCTAGAGATACTTCACCATGCTTTTGCCTTTCGTCACATGTTCCCCCTTCACTTATTGTACGACCAACATAGATTTGAGTAGATGTTAATCTTTTGGCATCAAGTCAATTGCGATCTTTAATTCTACAATGAGGGCTTCATATTTAGTCTCATTGTTGCTTACAAGGAATTTGAACTTAAGCGTATAGAAAACTTATGTCATAAGGGCTTAGTAGGACTATTCCTGCCCCACTCCCCTCTTAAGTAGATGATCCATCTATGTGGAGAGTCCACACTAATATATAGACATTACTAAGTGCTTCCTCCTCTCTAGTGTATTCGGTAACAAAGTCTGCTAGGACTTATGCCTTGATGGTTTGCTGATGACAAAATTGGATGCCATAAGCATTGAGCTCCAAAAAAATATTTGAACATCCAACTTTACATGTCTAGTTTCTATAAGAGTATCTATAGTAGTTGGTCAGTGAGAATAATGATAGATGTACCTAGAAGTATGATTTACGTTTCTAAGTAACGATGACTACTATGAGAACAAACTTCTCAACCTAGGTATACCTGACCTTTGGGCCCTATAAGATGTGGCTGCCATAGTAACTAGCTTATGCTTGAGTCCATCAGCTCGGATAAGCATCAAAGAGAGGGCTTAGTTACTAATGGCTAAGTATAGAGAGAGCTCTTTGTTAGGGACTAGTTTGGAATGCACAAGTAGGTTCTTAAGGAATTTCTTAAGCTAGTTAAGGGCAGCTACGTAGCTGTTTGTCCATTTAAATTCTGATGGGTTCTTCAATAGCATGAAGAACTCGGAACACTTATCAACACTTTGTGAGAGAAAATGATTAAGGGCTACTATATAGCTTATGAGATGTTGGATGTCCTCGATCTTTTGTGGGGATTTTATCTCCTAATTGCCTAGATTTTATCGGGATTAGCCTCAGTGCCACGCTTAGTGACCATATACTTGAGGAATTTGCCAGATCTTACCTAAAGACGTACTTTTGAGGATTAAGCTCCATTTAGTACTTTCATAGTGTATCGAATGTCTCATGTAGATCTGTGAAATGATAAGCTTTGTTCTTGTTTTTGACAATCATATCGCTAACATAAACTTCAATGTTTTTGCTAAGTTGTGGTTTAAAGGTAGTTATCACCAACCGTTAGTATGTTGCTTTGGCATTCTTGAGGTCGAAAGGCATAACCTTATAGTGGTACATTCCAAAGTCAATAATAAAGGAAGTGTAAACTTGGTCCTTAGGGGCCATACGAATTTGATTAAGGCCAAAGTAAGCATCCATGAAACTCAGTCTAGCATGGCCCAAGGTGGAATCGATGAGCTGGTTGATGTGAGCGAGTAAAAAGCAGTATTTGGGGTATGCTTTGTTGAGGTCGATGTAGTCTACACACATTCGCTACTTCCATTTGTGCATTTAACAAGGACCATGTTGGTAAGCCAATTGGGGTATCTTTCCTTTTTGAAGAACCTAGCTTGCAAAAGTTTTTGCACCTCTTATTCTATGGTGACCTGTTGCTTTGGTGCGAAGTGTCGACTCTCCCATTTCATGGGTTGAACATGTGGGTCAATCCTCAAGTGGTAGGTAGCTCTAAGGATGTTGATTATCCTAGGCATTTCATTTGGAGACGTTGCTAAGACATCTAAGTTGGTGCGAAGGAAAGTAGTTATGTCTTCTTTTTCTTCTAAGGATAGGGAGGTCCCTATTTGAATGGTTTGGTTGGGGTGATTGCCATATTGGATGGCTTCAGTTTTCTTTACCGATTCTCCCCTAAGAGCTTATGTGGTGTTTAGGGTGGACTCAATGTGCATGATCTTGTCATGTGAAATGTTACTGAGGTAGAGTGTTCGGGATAGCTTTTGGTCTCCGCATGCAATGCTAATTGCTATAGGTATAGGGAATTTTATAATGAGACATCTCTAGCTAATGTATGCCTCAAATTTGTTGAGGCTAGGGCATCCTAAGATGGCATTATAGGGGGACTAGTGATCAATAACTATAAAGTCTATTAGCTATAGGGCAATGTGCTTATCATAGCCCAGCCGAATAGGTAATGTGATGAAACCTTTTGCTGGGACTATTTTCCCCCTAAAACCTACTAACCTTTGTTTATTTGGACAGAGCTCTTCGTCCAGTTGGTCTTTCATTTTTTTTAGTATAAGGAGTAGAAGAGAATATCAGCGAGTTACCATTGTTGACAAATGTTTTGGAGACATCAAACTATCTGATCTCTGCATTGATAACGAAAGGGCATATGTGAGGGGTACTCAATGCCTTCCTTATTGTTTTAGGTGAAGGAGATGGTTGTGTTTATCCTTGGCTTCTTGTGTGGAATTGAGAGTACTTTGTGCTATGATTTAGTAGAGTGGTCTTCATTTAATAGGCTTTGTCTACCTATGATTACTTGCACTTATCTTTGATGGTCCCTTTATTTTATGTTGTTGGGTAGATTCTCTTGTTATGGTTGTGGCTACTGTTGTGGCTCTTGAGTGTGGTGTCATTGAGCTGGGCGATGATGGTTTCATTCATCAGTGATACTGAGGTTCATGTAGCCTTTGTAAATGAAGCCTTCAACTACATTCTTAAGGTCTTTACGCTCATCAGTGTTGTGGCTATGGGCACCATAGTAGATACAAATTTGCCAGAGGAGAAGGCTTCGGATGTTTCTTTGATTCTTGGTGCATGAAATAGGTGCTTTCATACTTCTTAGAAGACTTCCCCTAGAGGATAGTTTAGTAGGATATAACTAGGGTAGTCAAGAAACTTTTACTTTTGCCTTTCCTCGTGATCTCAAGATGATGAAGGATGATCTTTGCAAGGGCCAAGGTGGTCTGTGATACTGTTGTAGGTCATTTTCATAGTGTACTCGGATGGCATCATCTTATGCTACATATTGCTCGACAATGGTCACAAATTCTTTAAAGTTGTTTAGTTAGTATAGTGCTATGGCCTTAAAAATCTTGTTGTTTAGGTCTAGGTTGTAGATGATGGATTAGAGAGCTATTCCAAATTTTACTTTGGGGATAAGTAACTTGGCACGATTAAAGTGCTACAAGTATTCTCGAAAGGTCTCATATAGGTGCTGGCCTACATTATATAATGTGGAGAAGTCCTTACACAGTACCTTACTGCTCATGAAGTGTTGTTGGAATCTTACGACCAGATCATCAAAGGAATGAATGGAATTTCTTGGAAGTAAGTTAAACCATACTAATGCAGCCATGGTCAATGTGCTTAAGAATGCCTTGCATATTATGGCATTAGAAAAGTTGTGGAGGCCCATCATTGTATGAAAGTGTGCTAGATGGTCGTCTAGGTTGCTCATTCCATCATAGGTGTTCAAGTGAGGGAGACGTACACCTTAAGGGAGAGTTTTCGCCAAGATAACTAGAGTAAAAGGGCTTTTTCTTGCAACTATGCCTAATTGTAGAGTAAAGGGCTCGAGATGCTTCTAGTCGCATAAGCTATAGGTGCATCAAATGTGCTCATTGAGCTCCCAGATATTCACATCATTCAAGTTCTTTAGGAAATGGTTGGCGGAGATGTCCCTCCTGATCATGCTCATGCTCGAATGAGTACCCAAGTGATGTGCCTTGTTGTGAGTCATAGTTAGCTAGTCATGAAGATCTTGTATTGGAGGTTGCTTGGCTTGAACACCATCACATGGGTGTATATGGTTTGCTAGTGGTGTAGGGGAGCGCCTAGGGTGTCTACTAGGTCGACTAAGAGAGCTAGTAGAAGTGTTTTCGAGGTTAACCCTATTGTCAAGGTTACCCTTTTCTTTTAAGTTTCTAGCCTATAGCTAGTTGCTATCTTAAACTAGAGTTTTCTTAAAGAACTTTTGCATTATTTTCCATTAATTAGTGAAACATTGCCTTTATTTGATCTATGTTTGATTGTTGTGGCTCCATCAATAGTAGTGGTAAGTTTGTTATGTGGTTTCTTTATTTGATCTACTCACCATTGCTTGGAAGTACTAGAGGAGGTTAGGTGGTTTTACTCTTAACCATGGTTATGTGTTTGCATAAATGGTAAGTGCCAAATGGTGATGGTGTATATCATTGATATGACTCTTAGGTGAACTCCTAATGGTTTGTTAGCCATGTATAGTGGAGGGTCTACAAAAAGCCCCCTATGGCATAACCAATGAGGAGAGAAAAGGAATTGTAATGAATGAGGCAAAGATATTGAGAAAGTTCGTAAAAGTGGCTAGAAAGATCCCTTACCTTATGGCCTTACCCTCATTTATATGTTAAGGGATCTAACCTACTTAGATACCTGGCAAAAGGGGATTGGCTAGTGTAGAATCCAAGGGGATGGCACTGTTAGTACGAGAAAAGACAATCATCCTTTTGTTAGTTAGTGGAGGCTTGGGAGATGGCTTATCACGTAAGTAGTGGGTAGCTGCCTTAATCTAGTGGCTAGGTTGTAGGTTGAGTGTCAAGTAGTCACTCAACATTTAATGATGAGAAAGAAATAGGCAAGTAGGCTCGAGCTTATCAACAAGAGAGCTCTCTTGAAGTAGTCTTTAGGACTGGAGGCAAGCTCTCCTCTTGAAGTTAGGATACGGAAAAGAGATGCTCCCAACAAAAGGCTTTTGGAGTGCTTAGTACTAGGTCTTAACAAGATGGACAAAGCTTGGGCAAATGTAAGGCTAGCCTTCATCTAAGCTAAAGAGGCGTCAATACTATACCGATCGAGCTCTTCTGGTTGATTAAGGCCTCTAGAGCTTAAGGCTAAGGGCTGACCATCAACGATATCTAATATCACTTAACTTGACACAATTTTACACAATTTGTGACTCTCTTTCATCATTTCATAACTTCAACCTTTCGTATAAAGCTCTAGATTTTGAGAGTAAAAGTTAAACCTAATCTAAAACCTATCCCCCATAAATTCACAAATCCAAGCTAGATCCAAAAGCTTTGGATTCATTGTTTAGGAAACAGTGAGGGAGACTGACTTCATCAAAGGGCTTACAAAACAAGGGATGTTGATTCTTCTATAAGTTATGAGGTAAGATGAGAAAGATTAGAGAAAGTTAAAAAAAAAAAAAAAAGAGAAAGAAAAGAAGAAGAATGATGAGTTGTGGTTAGCAAATTGAATGAGAAAAAAAAGGGGAGGGAGTGAAGTTTTCTAATCAAAAGTAATATAAACTTTAGATGGCCTACATATGTTAAATAATTAGAGTTGTAAACCCTGCAAATTTAATTATTTAAGAGTAGAATTGAACCCTAATACTATAGATGACTTCATGAATCGTTAAAGATACACAAGATAAAAATTTAATAAATTATAAATTTGAATATAGTATAAGTAATAAAAACCCTAAAAATTTTATCGAAACCAAAATCACGTATAAAAACTCTAAACCCTATGTATACGTAGGTACTCGAGATCAAACTTAAATTTGATAAAAAATCCTAAAACCATATTTTTAAACGTATAAAATGAATAATTATGCTCAAATAGTGATAAAACCCTAATAGAATACAATTAATGATTTATACACACAATCGCGTAAAATCATCAACGGACGTATAGAGATAACTTCTAAATTTTATAAATGTAACGATTAACAATTAATTTAATAAATTTTATAAAAATTCAACTTTATTTTATAATTAGTAAATTTATAATTTTTGTATGTAGAAAATTCTAATTTTTCTTTTACTTTTCCTTTTCTTCCTCTTCCCTTTCTTTTTCCTTTTTCTTTTTCCTCCCCAAATTTTTCCCCACTACTACGTAAACTTCAAGATTTTTCCTCCAGCTGATGATGTGTTGATTTATTTCAACATGTGCTACTTATGTGCATGAAATAAGTCTATTTAGATAAGGATTGGGTCTTGTCAATTAATGACAATATCTTGCCTTGATTTTTTTTTTTTCACTCTCTTTCCTTCAATTTCCTTACTGTAGTTCATGCCTAGACAAGGAGCTAAACATACATTTTATCAAAACACAAAACCATGAACACAACAATTTCCCTCACTTTCAAAAACCCTTCCATCTTTTTCTTCTAGCAACTTTCTTTTCCTCCATTTTCATCTTCATTTCAACAAGCAAGAAGAAGAAGAAGGAGCTTCTAATTTATACTCCATGAAGTCACTAAGGAAGTAGATAAGTAGTATGTATATCATGTGTATTTTGCAATAAGTATTTAGTATGTATATTATATTATTTTGTAATAATTAATTAGGGGTATTTTATCATGCACATGTATTGAAGTTTATACTATACCATGTCCACATGTTCACATATGTATAACTATGTAGATGTAACTATGTATATTTGATTCCAAAAACAATTAGTATAAGGATTTGTGTGTGTGTGTGTGTATATATATATATATATATATAGGTATATTATGTATTTTCATTATATGTATATATGTATTACTATGTGGCCGAAAATATATAGGTATAGATATGTATGTATAAAATACAAAAATACTAGTATAATGCATGAATATGTATAATATATGTATATATAAGTGTATAATATATATGGTATATTTAGGATTGTATTACTTAGTTACATAAGAGAATATGCATAAATAAGGCTAAACACATAAACATATTTTATGTATAAAAATATGTATATGAATAGTATCGTATATATGTAGAAATACATGTATATTTGAATAGTACATACATATTATACTATAATATTAATTTAATAAATAAAGTAAATTAATAAACATGTATATATATATATATATATATGTGTGTGTGTGTGTGTGTGTTGCAACTTATGAAAATTTTAATAAATTATTAATTTAGAAAATTTAGTAAAATATAATAATAGATGTTATATATGTATATAACGTAAAATACAAAATAATAAGAAAACGTAGGAAAAAGATACAAAGGTGATACGTAGCACCCCTATATACTGCCACATCATCACTTAACATAAATTAATTAATTTTCGTAATTAAAAATAATAATAAAATAATTAATTAATTAGAAAAGTAATGAAGTAGAAAATTTTGATTTAATAAATTCCAAACCTCAAAAATAGGTAAAAATAAGTAATTATAGTAAAATAGGCTTAAAGTAAGGAAATTTCCAAATTATACGATCTAAATAATTATTAAATCATAAATATACTAAGAAAAGATTGAATTAATAGTTTATAGCTTTTTTAAGTTAAGACAATGAACTTTGTGATATTTTGATGTCACAATCAAAATTACGAGTTACAACATCCAAAATAGATCTCGCTACGAGAAAGTACGCTAAAAAAGGATCAAAATGGACTATAAGTTTATAAAGATTCGAGCTAAATTAAAAAAGTTATACGCGATGTGATAAAAAGCTCGAATCGATGATTTCACGTAAATCAATAACTTAGTTAGATAAATAGCACAACTTAGCATACTAGTTTAGTTATTTAATTCTCAAACTTACTACTTTTTATATTCCCCTAATATTAGGTGATCTTGAGATCGAGACTGATATACTTTTGGACTATTATGATCCCTAACATCATTTATGACCAAGTAAATACTTCCGATGACTTTATACTTGTTCTGTACTTGCAATTAGTGTACATAAATTAAATACTAATAACTTGATGCATGGGGGTTCAGATTATGCATGTGATTGATACTAATTGATTACTATGAAAAATACAATTAAATGTGACAGTTGAAGATTTGGTTATATGATTGATTGTTGCATAATTTGAATGATTTGTTGATAATGTTTGACCACCTCATAAATTGACTTGATCATATTTAACTCAACTAAAATTAAATAGATCATGCATGAAGCACGAACATTGCATATAATTTTTCGATCATCACCTCACATGGTTGGTAATGAAAGGCCTTGGAGGGATGGATTGCTACATGATTTGATTAGTACAGTGTAAGAGTATTGATACAACAAGACCCTATCCTTAGCTCGTGGGTTTTATCGGTATCGAAGACGCTAACCATGGGTGGCTAGGGGTCACGTCTAGAGACCACCGCTGTAGGGTGTGAGCATGGATTACAGGGACTACCTCATCGCTAGACCTGGATATTTGTATCCTATTGACAATTGGAAATAGAAACCTATTTTGTGAAACAGAGAATTTATATATATATTTATATATGGTTAAAAACCCAGGTACTAGAGCTTGGTGGTGATTGGTGCCGATGTATCTCCAACCCTTATTTTAGAAGGCATTAAATCCGATATTATATGCAACATTGGTCAACTGCATATATACCGTTTGGCATTCAGCTTATTCATGTATTCATATGTTTGATAATAAACTATTTGATAACTTGTTTAATGGTATAGTATAAAGGATATCTCATTAAGCTCTTGTGGCCTACTTCGCAATAGTTTTCTCTTACAGGTTGCTAGATAATTGGGCATGGGCTAAGAGCCGAGTATTGAGTACCAGTATCAAGGTGCTTAAAAGTTAGAATTTGAGGATACACTGTGTAAACGATTTGAAATATTACATATAATTATTAATACTATAGTTAGATTTTGTGACTTTCATAAATTTGAGTTTTAGAACTTTACTACCTAATCTTATCGTTTGGTAGGGGATACCGATTCTCTACAGTTCTAATGGAATGTGGCTTATTGGATATCCATAGTCACTTATATGTTATAATAAGTTAATTAAATTAAAAATCGAAAACTTTAGTGACTAAGTTTTTTTAGTCTTGCAATCTTTGACTTGCAGAGCGGTTTTCGTATCATGGGTGCACACGTGATATGAAAATTTTAGGTAATCTCACTAGGCCCCCTTTAAGGTCATGATAAGAGCTATGCCAACTATTGACCTGATGGTCATTTAGATTGAAATAGGAGGCTATGTGCTGCTTCATTTACTTAGGGTTGATTTTTCAATTGTATAAGGTATAAGCTACATGCAACACAATTGTCCACTAAATCTGAATTTTATTAGTTGGTTTAGGGGGGGTCGAGGAAGGGGCATTGCATGAAGTAAATGAGAAATATTGAACTATTGAAGAGGGACATTTTAGGAGTACATGCTAGGACCAAAACATATTTTGGATTGTAAATGTGGAAGAAATCGTAGGATACATATGTATTATTTCCTTTGCATTGAGACATGGACCATGTAATCTTTAATTGCCTGTCTTGAATTTGGCGATATTGTATGTATGTAACTTTGCCTTGGTGTACCTTTACATCTCCTACATACACTATGTTCAACTTGTGAATTGCATACCTCAAACTTCAATGCCAATACCGACTTAAGGACTCAATGACTAAATAATAACATTGTTAGATATCTCTCATATATTTTGATGATAATAAAAAGAGATAAATGCTAATAAATTATTAAGATTGTAGGCATTCAGAAGGGTTCCCAAAAAGTTTAAATTCGCAAAACTAAGTTATCTTCAGAAACTTATTCAGAAGGTTTGACTTGATTAAAAAGGAATAGTCTGAAATGTTTTTAGATAGTGTTTCAGAAGCTTTATAAGTAGAAATAGTATAGCACTTTAGAAGCTTATTTAGAAAGTTCAAAGAAAGGAAGATTTAATACTATTCAGAAAGTTGATTTGGAAATATATGACTTTAATTTTTTTAATATCAAGATTCGAATTCAATAAGGCCTAGCTCCAATAGATTAGGTGTATTAGGGAAATACACTTAATCTTGTTGCACTCAAGATGGAATCATGATCCATGTGGATTTTTCAACGAATTAATTTTTGAAAAATCAAGATATACATAAATATGGATAAGGATAAGGTTGAATCAGATTTTGTGCAACTTCAAATCTTCAATAAAAGTTTTATCCGGAAGTTGCTAATTAAGCATATCTCCTTATCATATTCAAATCATAAACTTATTTGGTAGTTACAGATTGAAGTGTATATAATCTAACATAGATAAGGAGAGTTGTTTTTTAATTTCAAATGACTAAGATCTTCTCAAAATATCCAATGAATTATCTTTAACTACTAATGGTTAGATAAGTTCAAAAGTGAAGATAATCTTCAAATTAGCCATTAGAAGATTTCAATATAACAAGAGAAAGGATTCAAAGCTTCTTAAGGTTATACAACAACAACATCTCTAAAAAAGTTTTCACTACACAAAAAGAGGTGTGATCAATTTCATCCTTCTGAAAAGCTACAGAATGTCCTTCAGATACTTTTTCAAGAAGTTATACTAAAGCAAATTATACAACAATTGTTATTTTTCATTGGAGCGAAATTGATTGAGATTTATATTTTTATTATCACTTGTAATTTGAAATTATTATTCTATTGTTTAAGTGTTGAGACAAGTACATTTGTACTATATAGTTTTGTATTAGCCTAGATTATTAAGAGGCTAGATAGGTAGAGCTAAGTGTTGTAAAGTCTATGTACGACAAGTGCTTGTAATCTTTTATGATTTGATTTAGTGGATCAAGTGGAATGGTACTAGTGAAGTAGATCGGGTCCTTAGCAATGGAACTGGAAGAGAGCAGTAGGGAGAAGGCTAAAGGCCGAAGCTTTATAAAATCTTAGCCTGATTTTCTCCTTCTTTACTCTTTTAATTTTGTTTATTAATTATTATGTGTTGAATTATTAAAATATTACTATTCACCAAATTAAGCTATTAAGAAAGGTAGTTTTATTTTACAATGAAAAAGTTTTTAAAAGTTCAAAAATATCAATTCACCACTTCTCCTCCCCTCTTACCCCCACACCTGTCTGGTGAATA
>JAMXBB010000003.1:53235624-53252631 GCA_024138015.1 Lumnitzera littorea | reverse complement strand
AAACTTATGCCATGTTGGCAACTTACTAAAATAATCCAATTAAACTACAAATTATACTAATAATAATAATACTTAATAATAAAAGTTCAAAATTATAAGAATATAAGAATTTAGAAATTATTTAGATCATGAATCAACACAAAGAAACACAAAATTTATAAATGAAAACATTTAAACCAAAATAAAAAAATTTAAATACTTTAAGCCTATATCGTAAAATGCATGTCTTAATGTCTAAAACGAACCTCGATGAAAATTGACTATAAACTCATGAATATTGAAAATGAAACAAAAACATTATATACGATTCGTAAAAGAGTTCAATTAGGGGAAAACTAATAGAAACCTAAGTAGATTTAGGTAAATAACTACCTAGAATAACTAATTCACTTAGTTACTTATTATCATTTCTATTTTATAATAAATAATCAGGTGATCTTAACGCGGGTTTGGATCGTGCTAAAGATTACTATGTCGCGTGAGAGACGTCATTGCTGAGTGAGTAATCTCTATGATTTCATACTTGTTTGTGTTTGTAGTTAGTACAGTTAAATAATACTGTCAATTGGATGTTGTATGGGGTCGGGAAATACATGTGGATGCTATTGCTTGTTGAACTATGAAATTACTTTAAATGCTTGATAGGAATTAACCCCCTACGATCACAAGAAGTCGAGTTAGAGTATTTCAAGGGCTTGTATGGAAAATACTAACTCTAAGCCATAGTTGAGATGTAGACTCAATCAGGACCTTAAAGGGGACCTAGTAGGATTGCTTGAAAATTTCTATGTCATGTGTGCACCTATGATATGAAAATTGCCTTATAAGTCAGAGACTGCAAAACTTTAAATGATAAATCACTAAGATTATTGATTTTTAAGTAATTAATTTATTATAACATATAAATATAAATAACTATGGATGTTCGATATCCTACAGTTCCTTAGAACCGCAGAGAATCGGTATTCTCTACCAAATGATAAGATCAAGTAATATAGACTTAAAAGTTCAAACTTAATAAGGTTGAAAAATCTAAGTACATAAGTGGTATTTACATTTAACGTTTCACATGAACTAAACAACTTCTCTCTAATTCTAACCTCTTAAATGTCTTAGTACTTATACTCAACGCTCAGCTCTTAAAACTATTGGGGAGTAAGCTACAAGAGCTTAGTAAGTTATCCTTCATACTATGCTGGCAAGTAAGTTATCAAACAAATTATTACAATCATATAAATGTATGCATACATAGTATGCCAAATAATATATGCAGTTGATTGGTGCTGCATATAACATTGAACTTTAATGCCCTCCGGGGTAAGGGTTGGAGATACATTGGTTCCAATCACAACTAGGCTCTAGCACTTGGGTTTTTAACCATAACTTTGAATTTCGTATTTCACAAAATACATTTCCATTTCTAAAAATCCAATAGTATAAAAAATCTTAGGCCTAGCGGTGAGGTGGCCTCTGCAATCCACACTCACACCTTACAGCGGAGGTCTCTAGACTCGACCCTTAGCCATACAATTGGTGTCTCCATCGCCTAGTAAGCCCATAGGTTCAGATAAGGTCGTGTTATATAAGTGTACTGTATAGAAAAACTTTAATATATAGAAACAACCCTCGCAAGGCCTCTCTTTATCTCTGCATAATGTGATAGCCAAAATAAGTAATGTAATGCATGGATAATGCATAACCATTTTAATTTAAGATAAGCCAAATATAATTAAGTTCAATTATGAAGTGATCAATTAATATCAGCAAACCATCCAAATCATGTAACAATCAATCAAATAATCAAATCATCAATTATCATATTTAACAATATTTCTCACAATAATCAATCAATATCAAGCACATGCATATCTTGAAACCTAATGCATCAAGTTATTGATATTCAATTTAAGTGTACTAACTACAAGCGCAGACAAGTATAGAGTCATTAAGAGTACTTACTTGGCTATGACGTCTTATACTAATTGTAGTAGTCCTCGGAAAGATCCTAACCCTCGTCAGGATCACCTGATTATTATAAGGTAAATATGATAGTAAGTAATTGAATGAATTGGTTATCTTAGGTATTTGTTCACCTATTTCTACTTAGGTTCCTATTAGTTTTCAATTAGTTGAATCTCATTGCTAACCGTATGTAACTTTTTTATTTTATTTCCAATATTTACGAACTTATAGTCGTTTTTCATCATTTTCGAGCGTATGTTTATAAGGTGATGTCTGTTTTCGATATTAAGACTCGTGTTTTATGATATGAACTAAATTTGTTGAAGTTTTAACTATTGAAGTTTAAATATTCTTATTGACTAGTTTTATATCTTATTTTAGTCGTTAATGATTTCATTAGCCATTAAGTTCTTACACTTAGATGATTTTATATTGATATAACTAATTTATGTGCTTAATTATGTCTAATTCAATTTGAGATGTGTGTTATGAGCTTAAAGTAATTTTGGCCCATATATGTACATGTATATATATTATTAGTTTATTATGTTATCTTATATTTTATTAATTTATATGCTTATATCATGCTTATGTCATCACTTATGTATACTTTATACTTGTACTCCTATGTATTCTATACATAGGTTATATGTGTACTTATACTTCTAATATACTTGTATGTGTACTTGTTTACTTATATGTATAATAGTACATACACTTGTATATACATACAATTACATACGTATTTTTATACGCATTTTCGTATGCTTAGTATACCCCTTTAAGAAATCTTCACAAAATCCATATTTTTGCACTTTAAAGGCTTATTTAGCAAGGTATATGTGTATATACTTAGTATTCTCCTTATTTTAGGTTATGTACATAAAGGGTATTCATGTACATGGCTTTCTATGCTTACGTACAAGTAGTTTTCCTATTCTTACCTATGTATATGTACATCTATACTATATATTCTACTTTTATACCTAAGTGTTCCTACACTTATGTACATGTATATAAGAATCCCATTTGTGTAAACATACATGTACGTATTACATGATTATTCCAAAACTAATAAAACATAAACAACTAATTACCAATTAAGATGAAAGGTTATATGAAAACATACCTCTTTTTCCTTTTAGATAAGGGTGAAGAGTTTACTTAGATATCAGGATATAAGATATATATTAAGGTGAAGGTAAAAGAAAAAAAAATGGAAGTTTAGAAAAGGGGAAGAAGAAGATGGGGTTATGGTTTGGAAATAGAGAGGAAAAAGGGTTTACTTTGTATTAATTTGTGGTTCATAAGTGGGACAAGTGGGGTCAAGAAGGTCCCCATGTATTGGATGGCAACATGTTGACTTAGTCAACCTTTGACTTGGTCAACCTTTAACTTGTTGAACATTTGACTTAGTAAACTCTTTGAAATTAAGTGTAATTTGTGCGTACATAATGAGGTAATTAAGGAAAATTGGGAATAAAATAAAGGAAATGAAAGGAAATATAGAGTTTATTGAAATGATTAGTAAAAATAGTTAATAAGATCTTCCTCTAAGTATTTATATCCTATGTACATTATTTAGTATGGTACTTAGTGTAACTATCATGAAATATGCCATTTAGTATGTTAATATTAACTAGATATAGTATAAACATCAACTATACACTTAACTCTATAAAATAGTAACTTAGTTATATGATTAGAAGATGGATGCTATCTATAATGCAATATCTTAGTTTTCTAGTAAATTAAATTAGTATTGTAAGCATTTATGAATAATTGAAAGTTATCTTGATTATTTGATAATGATTTAATATGACACTAAGGATATATTAGCAATTAGAGTTTTAGAATAGATTATAGTGACTTAGTACTTTTATGTCCTTAAAGTTATAATTTCAAGGTCTTATCGCTTTTGGGTACAATCTCTAGTGTTTATATACATTTAGGATCTAAAAATTTTATACGCAATTGAATCTTCAGTTATTATCTGAGGGTTTTCATCTTAATTAGCCTTGTCAACTCTTAGAGTCTTCTAGTACACTAAGGTCTACTTTGGGTATTAAGTTGAAAATTTTAAGGGTTTACAAACTCTTATCCCTATCCAATCTCTTACCGACTAGTCTCCTAGATCCTTATGTATGTCTAATATACTCCTACCTAACAATGAAATCCTAATCCAGAAGATAGCTCAGAACTAGTTGAGCTGAGCTACCAACCTAACTTACTGGCATCTGACTTCAAGACAGCTGACCTTTTGCTAGGCTGATTGGCCTCCGACCTAATCCAGACTAGGTTAGCCCCTGATTGTTACTCATTCCTGTTTCCGCCTACATTGTATCATATCCTAGATGTCCAGCCACCAAGCGACATGTGTCTTTTGACACAATGTTCTAGAATGATTCTTTCTTTTTCCGTATTGTATATTCTTTGTCTCTTTTACCCCTTTTAGTATGTTTTATGTAACTTAGTGTAGAATACCCTTTTGTCTTTTCATACATATAAAGCAACCCTAGTGAATGGGTATATAAACCCCTACTTTCTTTGTACGTGAAAATAATTCAACTTTTAAGACAGAGTTATTCATTTGAGTAACCTTAGTGTTCTCATTATCTCTTAACTCTTATCTATTCCTTTTAGTAAGGAGTAGTGGCAAGTGACCCCTTAGTTTAGACCAGTGTGTCATATCCGATGAATTGTAGGTTGAATAGGATTGAGAGGTGAGTCATATCCATTTGGTAGCTACCCGGGTTTTGCTAGTTTTCTTTTCTGTCTCCTTTTTAATTCATTCATTGTGGTGCTTCCTCGTATGTACAATCCTAGAGATGCATTAGCTTCATTGGTATCAAAGCATGGTCCCGCGAGGGAGCGTGTAAAGTTTTTGTTTACCTTACTGTTTGTAGCTATTGTGTTCCTTCCGTAGCTACTACAATGTGTTGTATGTAGTCGTAAGTATGGTTTCATTGTTACTTTGTCTTACTCTGTTTTTCATCACGAAAGTAGACCAAGTTTATTTCTATTCTATTTAGTGACTATTGGGTATTAAGGTTGATAGTAGTTTGTTAATCTGTTAAAAAAAAAAAAACTACTACACTATGTCAGATTCAAGTGTTTAAGGAGTTATCAGTGACCAAAGTAGTGATGCCTAATTTGGTCATGGTCATAACGGTAGTAATACCTTAGGGTCCATTAATGACAGACTTGATAGGTTCACCAACCTCATTGAGAGTCTAGTCAAGGCGATGCAAGTAAATAGGTAATAGCCCCAAGGTATATAGCTACCTAACCTATAAGAACATGTACCTAAGAGATACTATGGCTAAGGTAACTAAACTAACTACCCAGTTCGACCACAACGAGCTGGATGAGTAGCGGGCCAAGCTACTAGACGAAGATCGGAGTTGAAGGAGATTGAAGAAGAAGATGAGGAACTAAATGTTGAAGAATTTGGGGAGGAAGAAGAGAAAGCTGACTATTACCTGTTACTAGGATGAGGACGCTGTGCTTCTTGAAGGCTAAATAATGTTAAGGTTCAAATCCTACCCTTCAGTGGAAGTGGAGATGTCGATGAATACTTAGAGTGGAAAGAAAAGGTCAAGAAGGTGTTTGACCATTATGGATATATGGATACTATCACGATTCGACTTGCTACATTAGTGTTTACTGGGTATGTGACAATGTGGTGGAAAAATTTGAATGCAGCCTGAGCAAGGGATGGAAGACAAAGTGTTAGAACCTAGGATGAGATGAAAAGTTTATTAAGAGGCAGATTTGTGCTCAAGATGTACTTACAAGATACATTTGTAAAATTGCAAGAGCTTCACTAAGGAAATCGATTTGTTGATAACTATGTCAGAGAGTTTTAGATGTTGATGATACAAGCAAACGTAGAAGAACTAGAAGCCCGTACAGTAGCAAGATTCATTTTTGGACTCAAGTATGAGATTCACAATAGCGTTAAAGTACAAAGGTCTTATACTTTAGAAGAGGCGATTAAAATCGCATAGAAGGTCGAAAAACAGAGGAGAAATGTTCTAAGTTAACCTAGGCAAATATTCTCTCAAGCTCCTGTATCACATCGACTAATTAAATCCGAGCCAAGGAGGCCATACCGAACCGAGGAAAGGAATGACCAACCTGATGAATGCCGAGCAGACTAACATGGTTGAACATGATAGTCAAGCTGACTCAAGGCTAGGCTGACCCTAAGAACCTATGAGAAAGGCCAACCATTTAGATGGAAGACCAGCAAGGTGAAGTGTTCTAAATGCCTAGGCTTCGGACACATGGTTGTTGAATGTTAGAGAACCCAAAGTTGAAGAAGAAGAGGAAGAGGAAAAGGAGACCTATGTCTATGCTGATCAAGGAGAAGTAATGACCTTCTAAAGATGAGTCTTGAGTTCCTTGTCGAACTCTGAGCATAACTAGAGAGAGAATCTATTCCATACTAAGTGTACCATCAATGGCCAATTATGCATAATCATTGTAGATGGAGGAAGTTGTACTAATGTTGTTGTACAGTCCTTTATGCAGAGGTTAGGTTTGCCAATCTTAAAGCATCCTCGACCCTATAAGCTACATTAGCTTCATGATAAGGGTACTTTATACATAATTGAACAAGTAATCGTACTGTTTGGTGTTGAGAACGTGTACAGGGATGAAGTAATGTATGATGTTGTCCCTATCGGAGGTTTACATCTGCTACTTGGATGAACTTGGTTGTTCGACCAACGTGTTACGCATAACAAGTATAAGAACACCTATGCCTTTGTTAAGGATGGAAGGAGGATAGTGTTGCAACCCCTAACCTAGTCCCAAGTAAATGAAACCCATAACCAACTCATCCATGCCAGCAAGAGAAAGGCCTTTGTGTAGGGAGCTCTGATCTGTTGAGAAGACTAATGAACTAATGTTCTTATTGGTTAGACAATTGATGGAGATGAGAGAATTGCAGGAAGTTCTAGAAGAAATTCAACGCTTGTTAAATGAGTTTTCCGACCTATTTCTAGAAGAACTGCCCGGAAGACTGCCATTAGTCTAAGGTATAGAGCATTGTATTGATTTACAGCTAGGCACCGTCTTACCTAACTGACCTGTATATAGGATGAACCTTGAGTAGACTACCGAGCTGAAAAGGTAAGTGAACAAACTCATTAAGCGAGGATATGTGAAGGAGAGCATGAGCCCTTGTGTCGTACTAGCTTTGCACATTCTAAAGAAAGATGGTTCATAGTGCATGTGCATCAACAGCCAAGCGATCAACCAAATTATTGTCAAGTACAAATACCTAATACTGAAGCTCGATGACATGTTGGATGAGCTTCATGGTGCAAGGATATTCTCAAAGATTGATCTATGGAGTGGTTACCCCCAAATCCGCATATAGCCAGGCGATGAATGGAAGACTGCCTTTAAGACTAGGCACGAACTCTATGAATGGTTGGTTATGCCATTCGGGCTTATTAATGCACCAAGCACATTCATGAGATTAATGAACCATGTGATGCACCCTTTACTTGGAAGATGCGTGGTCATGTACTTTGATGACATATTAATATACAGTGCCAACTTGAATGACCGTGTTCAACATCTTTGTGAAGTATTTGACCTTTTGCAAGTTGAAAAGTTGTATGGGAATATGAAGAAGTATATGTTCTGTTGAAGTGAGGTGATTTTTCTAAGATTTCTAGTGTCAAGGGAAGGAATCCAAGCAGATGAGGAGAAGATCCGAGCTATTTTAGAATGGCTAACATTGAAGAATGTCACTGAAGTCCGAAGTTTCCATGTTTTAGCCTCTTTCTACAAGCGATTTATTAAGGACTTTAGTAAACTAGCCACCCCATTGACCGAGTTGACGAAGAAGAGTGAAGGATTCAGGTGGAATGACCGAGCTAAACAAAACTTTAAAGAAATCAAGGAAAAACTCACCTCGGCACTTGTCTTATTGCTGCTCGATTTTGACAAACCTTTTAAATTAGAATGTAATGCATTAAGAATTGGAATTGGTGCTATCTTAATGCAAGAGCAACTACCTGTCGCCTACTATAGTGAGAAGCTTAGTGGTCTTGCCCTGTACTATTTTGTGTATGAAAAAGAGTTGTACTCTCTTTATTAAGCCCATTTCGTTTTGCAACATTACTTGCTACCATGAGAGTTTGTTATTTACATTGACTACGAATCATTGAAGCATTTAGGGAGTCAAAACAAGCTCTCGAAGAGGCAAGCCAAGTGGTTAGAATTCATGGAGGTTTTCTCATACGTCATTTGACATAAGAGAGGAAGTACAAATGTGGTCGCCGATGCTCTGTCATGATGGCAGACCTTATTGACCGCTTTACAAACTAAATTATTGGGATTTTCACTCATTACCGAGTAATATGCTCATGACCCTCATTTTAGCCCCATCATAAAACAATGTAGAGATGGAATTGTTGTCAGGGGATATTATCTTAAGGATGGCTACCTATTTAAGGACCGAAGGTCGTACATACCAAACTGCTCTATGCGTAAGCTATTGGTCAGGGAAGCTCATAGCGGAGGGTTATTAGGACATTTTGGGAAGGTCAAGACAGCTAAGCTATTGAAGGAGAACTTCTACTAGCTAGGTTTAGCTAAGGATATCCATAAGGCAATTGGTAGTTGTGAAGTGTACAAGTGTGCCAAGGGGAAGAGAGAACCCCATAAAGAGTACATGCCTCTATCGATGCCAACCTTACCTTGGGTCGATCTTAGTGTAGACTTTATCTTAGGGTTGCCTTAGACATCCTAAGTGAAAGATTCCATTTTTGTTATAGTTAACCATTTTTGTAAGATGGCTCACTTCATTCCATGCCATCGAACCAACGATGCTCTATATATTTCTGATTTGTTTTTGCAGGCAATTGTTCAACTACAAGAAGTACTAAAAAGTATAGTCTCAAATCGGGACACAAAATTCTTAAGCTATTTTTGGAAGACCCTTTAACGAAGACTTAGAACCAAACTCGTATTCAGCTTTAGTAGCTACCTTTAAACTGATGGCCAGATTGAAGTGGTAAACAGGACACTAGGCAATTTACTCAGAGTTGTTGTGGGAAAGAACTTGAGGGATTGGGATTTATGCTTACTAGTTGTGGAGTTTGCATACAACCAGACTATCTATAGCACTATTGGGAAGACCCTATTTGAGGTCGTCTATGGCCTTAACCCCACCATTCCCCTAAATATGATCGGTATCCTAGTAGCTATTGAAGAGAGTCAATTTGGAGTTGATCGTGCTCAAGAATTATATGAACTGCACCAGTTTATAACTAAGAAGATCGCCAAATTCAATCAAAGACAGCAAGAGATTGGTAGCTGAGGCTGTCGAACTATTTCTTTCTAGCCAAGAGACTTTGTATGGATTCACCTTAGCCGAAAGTGATTCTCGCACTTAAGATAAAGCAAACTATCTCCTCAAGCTGATGGCCCATTTAAGGTCCTAAAGAGAATCAACCACAATGCTTACCAGATTGAGTTGCCTAATGACTATAATGTCTTCTCTACCTTCAATGTGTCTGATTTGATTCCCTGCTAACCAATAGAAGAAGACCTTATGAATGCCTTAAAAGAATGAGTAAAAACCTCTTCAGATTTGAGGATAAATCTTTCGGACCCCTAGGTAGATGATAGGAATCAACCCCCCTGGACCGATCATAAGAAGCCGGGCTAGAGGACTTTAAGGGCTCATACGGAAAATACTAGCTCTAAGCCATAGCCGAGAAGGGGACTCTTATCCCAATCTAACCTCCTGCCGACCTATTTCTCAGATGATCCTCACGTATGTCCAACATGCTCTTGCTTAACAGCGATGTCCTAATCCAAAAGATAGCCCAGAACTAGTCGAGCCAAGCTACTAACCTAACCCACTAGTGTTTGACTTCAAGACAACTTACCTTCACTAAGCTAATTGGCCCTTGACCTGATCCAAATTAGGTCGAGTCCTTACTGTAACTCATTCCTAATTTTGCCTACGTTGTATCATATCCCAAATGTCCAGCCATCAAGTGATACGTGCCTTCTGACACAATATTCTAGAATGATTCTTTTTTTCCCGTATTCTATATTCTTTGTTTCTCTTACCCCTTTTAGTATGCCTTATATAACCCAATGTAGAATACCCTTTTGTCTTTTCATACATGTAAAGCAATCCTAGTGAACGAGTATATAAACCCCCACTTTCCTTGTACGTGAAAATAATTCAACTTTCAAGACAGAGTTATTCATTTGAGTAACCTTAGCGTTCTCGTTATCTCTTAACTTTTATCTATGCCCTTTAGTAAGGAGTAGTGGTGAGTGACTCTTCAGTTCGGGCCAATGTGTTATATCTAGCGAATTGTAAGTTGAGTAAGATCGAGAGGTGAGTCATATCCATTCGGTATTTGCCTGGGTTTTGCTAGTTTTCTTTTTTATCTCCTTTTCGATTCATTCGTTGTGATGCTTCTCCGTGTGTACAATGCAAGAGATGCATCATTGCTAATAATGAAATTGTTTGTTGCATATTAGATTGAATAGGAACTGTACTGTTTGTAATATTGTTTGGTCATATATTAATCGAACTTAATTATATTTGACTTATTAAGTAAATTGGAACATGCATCGTATAAATTACTTCTGACCATCACATCATATGGAGGTAAGGAGAAGCCATACGAGGGTCGTTAATTTTATAAATATAATGATTTAGTATGGTGCGCATGTACAATATAACATTACCTTGAC
Organism: Lumnitzera littorea; assembly: GCA_024138015.1. NCBI lineage: Eukaryota > Viridiplantae > Streptophyta > Magnoliopsida > Myrtales > Combretaceae > Lumnitzera > Lumnitzera littorea. The sequence continues at coordinate 53,241,927 of JAMXBB010000003.1, read as the reverse complement.
TTATGGGAACACTAGGCATTGGAGGCACCAACTGCCCGACTAAAGATAAAGTCCAAAGGCCTCCGTTTAAGGGTAAGTGTGGACTGTGGAGGCCCACTCATAATTATACCTAGAACTTAATTTTGACTGAAATAAAAGAATTGATTTATTATAATACAAAATGTGGAGTTTCATAGTAAAGGAAGTTCTGGTATAATACTTAGATCTAATTGGTGCCATATATACTCCAACCCTGATTTCGGAGGACATTAAATCTGAATTGTGTACAATACCTGGTTAACTATATGTATCTAATTGGCAGTTTACTTATTCATGCATTTATATGCTTAAATTAATTTATGAAAAACTTGTTTGTTAGTGTAGTTGAGAGATTAACTCACTAGGTTGCTTAGCTTATACCCTTATAAACTTTTGATGCAATGCTACCTTTTTGTAGACATTGACCGCCGCTAGAGGTTGGTATAAGATTCTGGGAAAAAGTGACCTACTAAGAGCATTGAGAGAATATATGTAGACTTTTATGTGTATTTTCCCTATGACCTTATTATAGATACTTTACAAATAGTTTGGATTTACTAAATCTTTTGATTTGTATAAATATTATAATCTAAATGTTATGTGAATATAAGTATATTGTGATATCATATTTATCTAATTGCACTTAGGAAGCCAATGGTTGTAGTAGCCTTGTGACAAAAGTTTATTAAAATTGGATAAGAAATGAATAAGATATGATTGGAATAATGTGTTGGATTGACTGAATACATGATTCTATTGAATGTGTATGTTGACTAAGTGAGATGTTTCCTCATGTATAATTGATTCATTGATGTGTATCTCTATTTGAAAAACTTAGAGACTGAATAGTCTTATAGGGTGTTCACTTAAGTGAACCCTATATGAAAGAATGCATTATAAAGTTGAGAAACAAAGTTGAAGTTAAGATAACCGAATTGTTATCAAGTGGAACTTGAGATTCATGCCCGATACTGGGTTATTGTACTATTTACTACATTCATGGCATGGCACGAAAGGACCTATAGGTTAAGTTTCTAAAAGCTTAAACAATACTGAGTTAGCTTTTAAGCATATAGAACTACATTGCTCAACTTATTCTAGCCACAATGTGTAACTGACTATGTATTGGATTTTCAAACCACAGTAGGTGGTTTTTATTGGGAGTCCTACTCCTAGGCAACTCCTTGTTGCCTTAGGTTCTTAGACGTTGTATTTAGATGCCCGGGTATGTTGACTAACTGGATGAAAAATTGGAAAAGTATAAGATATCGGTATCGATGAATGTCACATACATAAGCATGGCACAAATTTCCTACATAAACAGTTTGTATTGATAACTTGGATTATGAAATTGAATATTTTATAGTATTGATCCAGGTGAATGTGTGTTATGTTTGCTCTATGTTTTGTTTTATCTACTCTCACTTAGCTCACAAAAAGCTAAGGGGATACTTATATATCCTCAGGTTATGAAGAAAATTGACTAGGTAACATCAACTGGAGGGGAAACATCCTTTGAGAGTGTGTAGGACGAAGTCAGCCACTTTTGAAGAAATCTTGATATATTTTGATCTTCGTTCCATAAAGAATCTGTACATATGTATAATATATATATACTATATTTTAGGTTTGGTTAAATCTGATGGATGTAATCTTTTGTATAAACAGGTGTAAAGCTAAACTTTGTTGTAGTACTCTTTTGTTATAAATAAAACTTTCATTGAATATAAACATGTATTCCTGTGTGATGATATATCATGTGCTATGTTGGGATATGATAGTTCCTAAATAGAAAGAGCAGGTTGTATGATTGAGGATAGCCAAGGTTCCTAACCTATAGGTTCTTAAGAACTTGTGTAGTAATCTTTGTTCCAAACAAGATGGACTACTTGATTTCGTGATTGAGGAGAAGCAAAGTTCTTAATCCAAGGATTCGGTAGAACATGTGGAATGACCTAAGATCATAAATAGATGGATTAGTTGATTCCATTAACTAGGATACCTGGTGTTCCAAATCTGAGGATAATTAAGACTCCTAAGTAGCCAAAGATAATTTCAAGTACAACTAAGGTTTTTGTAGAATAAACTAAGTTTCTAAAAAGAAGGATTACGTAATTTCACAATTAAGAATAGCTAAGGTCCATAATCTAAGGACTCTAACGAACTTACATAATAACCCTAGTTCCGAACGAGGTGAATTACTTGATTTCACGATTTAGAACGACCAAAGTTCCTAAATAACTAGGGTAATCAAGGATCCAAAATAGTCGAAACTTCCCTGAAGAATAACTAGGGTTCTTATGCAATAACTTAAGTTCTTTAACAAAAGGATTACTTGGCTTCATGATTATTACTAACGGTGGTTCCTAATGTAAGGATTCCTAGAAACTCTTGCAATGACCGTAGCTCCTAAGGCGATTGAATGCTTGATTCGATGATTTCGAACAATCTAAGTTCCTGGTCTAAGGATAACTTAGACTCTTATATTGCTAAAGCTTCTTTTAGGGATAATGGAGGTTTTTGTCGAGTAACCTAAGTTCCTTGACTGAAGAATTCCTTAGTTTCATGATAGAGGATAGCCAAAGTTCCTAATCCAAGGATACTTGGGAAGTTGCGGAGTAACCTTAGTTCCAAAAATATTGGATTACTTGATTTCATGATGGAGGATAACCAAAGCTCCCACTTCAATGATAATCGAGGCTCCTTTATAGCCAAAGGATCTTTTAAGAATGAATAAGGTTCTTGTGAAATAAACTAAGTTCCCAAAAATAAAGATTATTTGATTTCATGGTTGAGAATCGCCAAGATCCATAATCAAAGCATTCCTAAGAAGTTTTGGAAGAACCCCAGCTCCTTAGAGGATAGATTACTTGATTTAAAAATTTGGAACAACTAAAGTTCTTAGCCTAAGGATAATTGAGACTTCTAAACAACCAAAGCTTCTTTCAAAGAAAAACGAATGCTCTTATTAGATAACTTAAGTTCCCAATAAGAAGGATATCTCGGTTTCATGATCGAAATAGCCAAGGTTTGCAATTTAAGGATTTTAGGGAACTTTTAGAAAAGAATTAGATCATGAAAAGATGAATTACTTGATCTTGCAACTGAGGATAACCAAACTTCCTAATATGAAGATAACGATAACACCTAAATAGCCAAAGCTTCTTTCGAGAACAATCTAGGTTTCTTATTGTGCAAACGAAGCTCATAAAAAGAAGGATTACTTGGTTTGACAATTGACAATAGCCAAGGCTCGTGGTTTGAGGATTCATAAGAACTTCTAGAATAACATTAATTCCCAATAAGATGAATTATTTGATTTCACGATCAAGAATAACCAAGCTTCATAACTTAAGAATAACAAAAACTCCTGAATAGCCAAAGCTTCTTTCAAGAATAACGAATGCTCTTGTCGAACAACTTACATTCCTAAATAGAAAGAGTAGGTTGCATGATTGAGGATAGCTAAGGTATTTAACCTATGGGTTCTTAAGAATATGCATAGTAATCTTGGTTCTGAACAAGATAGACTATTAGATTTCATGATTGAGGATAAGAAGAGTTCTTAATCCATGTATTGTATGGAACATGAAGAACGACCTAAGATCATGAATAGATTGATTAGTTGATTCCACAAACAAGAATACCCAGTGTTCCTAATCTAAGGATAATTGAGACATCTAAGTAACCAAATCTAATTTAAAGAACGACTAAGGTTCTTGTAGAACAAACTAAGCTCTTAAAAAGAAGGATTACTTGATTTTACAATTGAGAATAGCTATGGTCCATAATCTAAGGAATCTTATGAACATGTAGAATAACCCCAGTACCAATGAGGTATATTACTTGATTTAATGATTTAAAACAACTAAAGTTCCTAACTTGAGAATAATCAAGGCTCCAAAATAGCAAAAGCTTCTCTTAAGAATAACTAGGGTTTTATGTAATAACCCGAGTTCCTTAATAGAAGGATTGCTTGGTTTTACGATTGCAACTAGTTGCAGTTTCTAATGTAAAGATTCTTAGAATCTCTTAGAATAACCTTAGCTCCTTAGGTGATCAAATGCTTGATTTCACGATTCCAAATAACCTAAGTTCCTGAACTATTGATAACTAAGACACCTAAGTAAACAAAGCTAATTTTGAGAACCACTAAGGTTCTTGTAGAACAAACTAAGTTCCTAAAAGAAGGATTACTTGATTTCATAATTGAGAATACTAAGGTCTATAATCTGAAGACACTTACGAACTTATAGAATAACCCTAGTTCCTAATGAGGAGGATTATTTGTTTTCATGATTTTAAACGACCAAAGTTCCTAACCTAAGGATAATCAAGGCTCCAAAATAGGCGAAACTTATCTCAAGAATAACTAGGGTTCTTATGCAATAACCTGAGTTCCTTAACAAAAGGATTACTTGGTTTCACGATTACTGCTAGCTATGGTTCCTAATGTAAGGATTCTTAGAAACTCTTACAATGACCTTAGCTCCTAAGGTGATCGAATGCTTGATTCTGCGATTTTGAATAACCTAAGATCCTGACTTAAGGATAATTGAGACTGTTAAGCAGCCATTGCTAATTTGAAGAACAACTAAGGTTCTTGTAGAACTAACTAAGTTCCTAAAAAAAAGAAAGATTACTTGATTTCGCGATTGAGAATAGGCAAAGTTCGTAATCTGAGGAATCTTACGACATGTGGAATAACCCTAGTACCCAATGAGGTAGATTACTTGATTTTACAACGACTAAAGTTCCTAACATAAGGATAATCAAGGCTCTAAAATCACTGAAATTTCTTTCAAGAATAACTAGGGTTTTTATGCAATAACTTGAGTTTGTTAACAGAAGGATTAGTTGGTTTCACCATTACGGCTAGCCCCTGTTTCTAATGTAAGGATTCTTAGAATCTTTTAGAATAACCTTAGCTCCTTAGGCAATCGAATGCTTGATTCTGCGATTTTAAATAACCTAAGTTCTTGACTTAAGGATAACAGAGATGCCTAAGTAGCTAAAGCTAATTTTGAGAACGACTAAGGTTCTTGTAGAACAAACTAAGTTCCTAAAAAGAAGAATTAGTTGATTTCACGATTGAGAGTAGATAAGATCTGTAATTTGAGGATACTTACAAACTTACAAACTAACCCTAATTCCTAATGAAGCAGATTATTTAATTTCACGATTTAGAACGACCATTGTAAACCCCTAAAATTTCCAAATTTAAAACTTAGATTAGACTTAGGTGTGTTAGATAATCCTAAGAGTCAATAAGGTTAAATAAGATAAAAACCTTAATATAACAATCGAAGATCTAATTGTGTATAAATATATTAAACCTTAAATGTCTGTAAAGACTAAATATTGTACCTAAAAGTAATAAAAACCCTAAAATCATAACTTTAAGCTTATAAAATAAATAAATTTACCCCAATAGTAATATAACCCAAAACAAATACAATTATTGACTAACATGCGTAATCACATAAAATTATTAACGAACGTGTTGAGATAACTCCTAAATATTATAAATGTAATGGGTAACAATATTATTTTATAAAATTTCAATATTATTTCATAATTACTAAATTTATATTTTTATATTTAGAAAATTTTAATTTTATTTTTATTTTTCCTTTTTCTTCTTTTCTTATTCTTTTTCCTTTTCTTTTTCTTCTCTAACGTTTTTTTTTTCCTTTTCCCCCCACATTAATATCAATTTGCTTTATCACTTTCTTTGCTATAATTATTTATTTTCTTCTTTCATTGCCAATTTACGTTCACTAAGAGAAAAGGAAACAAGCACACATACACTTTCCAAACACAAAAACAAAACCCCATATATATATATATATATATTTTTCTTCAAAACTGTGAAACCCCTTTTGTCTCTCTTTCACTTTGGATTTCCATTTACTTATCCCAACAATCAAGAAGAGGAAGAAGCTTTGCAACCTAATATTCATCAAACTATTAAGTGGTGTAAATTAGTAGTATGTCTATTATGTTTATTTTGTAATAACCAACCATATGTACTCTTTTATACACATGTATTTTGTAGAATCATCTATATATATATATATATATATCATAGGAGTATGTAATGAATTTACATGTATTCTATTGTTTTTGCAAGAAAAGTTTATGTACATATAATCAAAAGTATGTAAAAATAGCACTTCCTTATATTATGTATTCATATATGTACAAATATATACGTATATTCATGTGTACATACATGTTATATTTGATTCTACAAGTTTTTGGTATCAAAGGATTTGTGTAAAT
>JAMXBB010000003.1:53192740-53235124 GCA_024138015.1 Lumnitzera littorea | reverse complement strand
ATAAATGTACATATATGAAAAATAACACATACGTAAAAATACTAGTATACTTAAATAGTGTATACAATATACTATAATAATAATTTAATAAATAAAGTAAGATAATAAATATATATATATAAGAATACTGTAATTTGGAGAAAAATTTTAATAATTAAGTAAATTGAAAGATTTGATTAAATATAATCATAAGTATTTATATATAATTATATCGTAAAATGGAAAATAATGGAAGAATTTAGAAAAAGGTGCAAGCTTGACACGTGGCACTCTCATGTGTTGTCACGTCACTATTTATAATAAAATAATAAATTTTCATAATTTATAATAATTGTAAATAATTAATTAAGTAGAAAAATAATAAAGTGGAAAAATTTGAATTAGTAACTCTAAAATCTCAAAAATGAGTAAAAATAGGTAATTATAGTAAAATAGGCTTAAAATAAGAAAATTATGAATTATATGATTTAAATAATTATTAAATCGTAAATATACTAAGAAAAAGCTTAAATTGATATTTTATAGTTTTTTAAGTTAAAATAATGAACTTTGTGATATTTTTATATCATGGTCAAAACTGCGAGTTAGAACGTTCAAAACGGGCCTTGTTACGAAAAAGTACACTCGAAAACGATCGAAATGAACTATAAGTTCATAAGAAACCAAACTGAATCGAAAAAGTTATACGCGATTGAAAACTTAAGATAATCTGAGTAAAAGATTTAAGTTAAACTATATTTATATCATACTTGGATTATAGTGGGAAACCTAGTTTTCAGAACATTTATAAGCTTTCTTATCTTTTAGGTATTTGATTATCGAGTTCAGGAATTCTCAAAAGCCGATAAGTGAGCATAACTTAGGTGAAGGAGTTCTTATGATTTGCTATCTACTTGCTACTTGTTATTTATATGCTGCTTATTGATTGATATTGATTGTTTGTTAAATGACTAATTGCTTTGTGCGCTATCATCTATGTGATCACTTTCTTAAATTAGCAAATGTAACTATTCGACTAAAGAAACTCGTTATATTTGTCGTATGTCTATGGTCTAACTAGTACATTGATGGAGAGTGTTAGCTTTGCAAATTTTTGAGAAAAGTGTTTTGGTAATTGTTTTTCCTATCTTAGATATACTATTAGATGATTTCTAAAAAAGCTCGAAAGCCTGTAAATGATGTTTTCATTGTTAAGGTAAAGCTAGCATTGTATCTCCAATTGTTTGCGAGAGGACTTGCATATTTGGGCCTGTAGGGCCGTAGATATTTGTAGATAGCAAGATGTACTCGCCATTTGTGCCTGAAGGGCCTTTGATATGTTTGGTGGGTGGCTCTAATTGGGGTCCACTTATATTGATTTTTGATTCTTGAACTAGGGTAATAGTTAAGTAACGTCTAGTGGAATAATGCCCCTAAACAGCCTCATGCGGTTAAGGTAAGGTGCTCCTTACGGGTAAGTACGGAGAAAAAATCGATGTGTATACGATGTAACTCTACATATTCCATAGTTCTGGATTCCTATGGATGTGTTGTTTGCATTCATTTCGTATATAGATAGCTTGCATATGTGTTAATAATGTTTGATAACTCGCTTGACAATAGTGGTGAGAAACAAACTCATTGAGCCGTGGTTTGCTCATTCCCCTATAGCTTTTTTTGTAGGTTTCTAGTAAGCAGGGATTGGGATAAGCTTGAGAGCATAGTATAAATTAGAGAGAGGTTTGACAATGTTAGAGGTGATTGAAAAGTATATAATAGTACAAAACAATTTATGTAAAGTATATTCATATGATAAGATTATATAGTATTTCTTATAAATTAGTAAGTTGTTTTAAGCATTTGATATGAGATATTGATTCTTTGCGGTTCTAATAGATTGTAGCTTATCGGATATTCATACTCACTTATATTTTATATCCAACTATTTAATCAAAATCGAAAACCTTAGTGTTTAATTGTTTAGAGTCTTGTAATCTCTAACTTGTAAGGTGATTTTCAAATCATGGGTGCACACATGATATTAAAATTTTAGGCAATCTTACTAGGCTCCCTTTAGGGTCATGACAAGATTACTTGATTTAATGATTTGGAAAAACCAAAGTTCCTAGCCTAAATATAATTGAGACTCCCAAATATCCAAAGCATCTTTTAAAGAATAACGAATGCTCTTGTAAGATAACCATAGTTCCCAATAAGAAGGATAGAAACTTGAGGAAGAGAATTAGATCATGAAAAGATAAATTACTTGATATTGTGAATGAGGACAACCAAACTTCCTAATCTAAAGATACTGATGACACTTAAATAGCCAGAGCTTCTTTCGAGAACAATCAAGATTTCTTGTTGAGCAAACAAAGCTCCTAAAAAATGGATTACTTGGTTCACGATTGAGAATAGTCGAAGCATGTAGTCTAAGCATTCATAAGAACTTATAGAATAACATTAGTTCCCAATAAGATGGATTATTCGATTTTACAGTCAAGAATAACCAAGCTTCATAATCTAAGGATAATGAAAACACCTGAATAGCCAAAGTTTCTTTCAAGAATAATGAAGGTTCTCGTCCAATAATCTATAGTCCTAAATAAAAAAGAGTAGGTTGCACAATTGAGGATAGCTAAGGGTTCTTAAAAACTTGTGCAGTGATCTTAGTTCCAAATTAGATGGACTATTAGATTTTACATTTGAGGACATGCAGAGTTCCTAATCCATGTATTATATGGAACATGTAGAACGACCTAAGATCATGAAAAGATAGATTAGTAGATTCCACTAATGAGGATACCTAGTGTCCCTAATTTGAGGATAACTGAGACTCCTAAGTAGCTAAAGCTAATTTGAAGAATGATTAACATTCTTGTAAAATAAACTAAGTTCTTAAAAAGAAGGATTACTTGATTTCATGATTGAGATTAGCCAAGGTTTGTAATCTAAGAAATCTTATTAACATGTAGAATAGCCCTAGTACCTAATGAGGCAGACTACTTGATTTCACGATTTACAAAGACTAAAGTTCTTAACCTAAGGATAATCAACACTCAAAAATAGCTGAAACTTCTCCCAAGATTAACTAGAGTTCTTATGCAATAACCTAAGTTCCTTAACAGAAGGATTACTTGGTTTCACAATTACTACTAACCACAGTTCCTAATGTAAGGATTCTTAGAATCTCTTGCAATAGCCTTAGCTCTTTGGATGATTGAATGCTTGATTCTACGATTCTAAATATCCTAAGTTCCTGACCTAAGGATGATTGAGACTCTTAAGTAACTAAAGCTAATTTCAAGATCGACTAAGGTTCTTGTAGAACAAACTAAGTTCCCAAAAAGAAGGATTACTTGATTTCACGATTAAGAATAGCCAAGGTTTGTAATTTGAGGACACTTAAGAACTTGCAGAATAACCTTAGTTCCCAATGAGGTGGATTACTTGATTTTACGATTTAGAATGACCAAAGTTCCTAACTTAGGATAATCAAGGCTAACAAATAATTGAAACTTCTCTCAAGAATAACTAGGGTTCTTATGCAATAACCTAAGTTTCCTTAACAAAAAGATTACTTGGTTTCTCGTTTATGGCTGGTTATAGTTCCTAATGTAAGGATTCTTTGAAACTCTTGCAATGACGTTAGCTCCTAGAGCGATTGAATGCTTGATTCCACAATTTCGAATAACCTAAGTTCTTAACCTAAAGATAATTGAGACTCCTAAATAACCTAAGCTTCTTTCAAGGATAACCGAGGTTCCTGTCAAATAACCTAAGTTCCTCGATCGAAGGATTGTGTGGCTTTACAATTGAGGATAGCAAATGTTCCCAATCCAATGATACTTTAGAAGTTGCAAAGCAACCTTAGTTTCGAAAATGTTAGATTACTTGATTTCGTGTTGGAGGAAAACCAAAGCTCTCGCTATAATGATAACCAAAGCTCCTTAACAACCGAAGGATCTATCAAGAAAGAATAAGGCTGTCCTGAAATAAGCTATGTTCCTAAAAACAAGGATTACGTAGTTTCACAGTTGAGAATCGCCAGGATCCGTGGTCAAAGGATTCCTAAGAAGTTTTGGAAGAACCCTAGCTCCTCGAAAGATAGATTACTTGATTTAACGATTTGGAATAACCAAAGTTCCTAGCCTAAGGATAACTAAGACTCCCAAACAACCAAAGCTTCTTTCAAAGAACAACGAATGCTCTTATTAGATAACCTGAGTCCCCAACAAGAAGGATAACTTGGTTTTACGATTGGGATGGCCAATACTCATAATCTAATGATTCTAGGGAACTTGTGGAAAAGAATTGGATCATGAAAAGAAGAATTACTAGATCTCATGACTGAAGATAATCAAATTCCTAATCTGAAGATAACAACGACGCCTAAATAGCCAGAACTTCTTTAGAGAACAATCGAGGTTTATTGTTGTGTAAATGAAGCTCCTAAAAAGAAGGATTAATTGGTTTGACAATTGAGAATAGCCGGGGCCCATAGTTTGGGGATTCAAAAGAACTTTTGGAATAACATTAGTTCCTAATAAGATGGATTATTTGATTTCACAATTAAGAATAATTAGGCTTCATATGCTAAGGATAACAAAAACTCCTAAATAGCTAAGGCTTCTTTTAAGAATAATGAATGTTCAAACAACCTACGTTCCTAAATAGAAAGAATAAGTTTCACAATTGAGGATCGCTAGGGTTCTTAGCCTATGGGTTCTTAAGAAGTTGTGCAGTAATCTTAGTTCCAAATAAGATGGACTATTGGATTTCACTTTTGAGGACATGCAAAGTTCTTAATCCATGTATTGTATGGAACATGCGGAACAGCCTAAGATCATGAAAAGTTGGATTAGTTGTTTTTGCTAATGAGAATAGCCAGTGTTCCTAATCTGAGGATAACTAAGACTCCTAAGTAGCTAAAGCTAATTTGAAGAACAATAAAGGTTCTTGTAGAATAAACTAAGTTCTTAAAAAGAAGGGTCACTTGATTCTATGATTAAGAATAGCTAAGGTCCATAATCTGAGGAATTTTACTAACATGTAGGTAACCCTAATACGTAGTGAGGTAGATTATTTGATTTCACAATTTAAAATGATGAAAGTTCCTATTCTATGGATAATAAAGGCTCCAAAATAGCCAAAACTACTCTATAGAATAACTAGAGCTCTTATTCAATAACCTGAGTTCCTTAATTGACGGATTACTTAATTTGACGATTATAGCTAGCCACAGTTCCTAATGATTCTTAGAATCTGTTGCAATAACCTTAGCTCCTTAGGTGATCGAATGCTTGATTCTGTGATTTCGAATAACCAGAACTCTTGATCTAAGGATAACTGAGACTCATAAGTAGCCAAAGCTAATTTTGAGAATGACTAAGGTTCTTGTGAAACAAACTATATTCCTAAAAGAAGGAGTACTTGATTTCACAATTGAGAATGATAAGGTCCATAATCCAAGGACCTTCACAAACTTACAGAATAACCTTAGTTTCTAGTGAGGCGAATTACTTGATTTCATGATTTAGAAAGACTAAAGTTTCTAACCTAAGGATAATCAAGGCTCCAAAATAGCCAAAACACCGCTTGAGAATAACTAGGGTTCTTATGCAATAACCTGAGTTTCTTAACAAAAAGATTACTTAGTTTCTTGATTATAGCTAGACATGGTTCCTAATGTAAGGATTCTTTGAAACTCTTGCAATGGCCTAATCACCTAAGGCGATATGCTTCATTCCACAATTCCAAATAACCTAAGTTCTTGACCTAAGGATAATTGAGACTCCTAAATAGCCAAAGCTTTTTTCAAGGATAACGGAGGTTCCAATTGAGTAACTTAAGTTTATTGACTAAAGGATTGCTTGGTTTCAAAATAGAGGATAGCAAAAGTTCTTAATCTAAGCATTCTTAGGAAGTTTCGGAGTAACCTTAGTTCCGAAAATGTTAGATTACTTGATTTCGTGATGGAGGATAAACAAAGCTCTAGCTCCAATGATAACCGAGGCTCCTTGACAGCCGAAAGATCTTTCAAGAACAAATAAGGTCCTTGTAAAATAAACTAAGTTCTTAAAAACAAGGATTACTTGGTTTTACAGTTGAAAATCACAAAGATCCATAGTCAAAGGATTCTTATGATGTTTTAGAATAATCTTAGCTCCCTAAATAACAAGTTACTTGATTTAATGATTTAGAATGACCAAAGTTCCTAGCCTAAGGATAATTGAGACTCCTAAACAGCCAATGCTTCTTTTAAAGAATAACCAAAGATGAATTACTTGATCTTGTGACTAAGGATAACTAAACTTCCTAAGTTGAAGATAACGACGATGCCTAAATAGCTAGAGCTACTTTTGAGAACAACCAAGGTTTCTTATTGAGCAAATGAAGCTCGGATTACTTGATTTCTCGATTGAGAATAGGCAAAGCCTATAGTTTGAGGATTCATTGGAACTTTTGGAATAACATTAGTTCCCAATAAGATGAATTATTTGATTTCATGATATAGAATAACTAGGCTTCTAAACCTAAGGATAATGAAAACTCCTGAATAGCTAAAGCTTCTTTCAAGAATAATAAAGGTTCTTGTCAAGCAACCTACGTTCTTAAATAGAAAGGATAGGTTGCATGATTGAGACTAGCTTAGGTTCCTAACCTATGGGTTCTTAAGAACTTGCATAGAAATCTTAGCTCTAAATAAGATGGACTTCTGGATTTCTCGATTGACTACAAGTAAAGTACCTAATCTACGTATTGTATAAAACATGTGGAGTGACCAAAGATCATGAAAGGATGGATTAGTTGATTCCACTAACGAGGATACCAAGTGTTTTCTATCTAAGGATAATTGAGACTCTTAAGTTTCAAGAACAACTAAGGTTCTTCTAGAACAAAATAAGTTCTTAAAAAGAAAGATTACTTGATTTCATAATTGAGAATAGCCAAGGTCCATAATCTGAAGACTCTTATGAACTTGTAGAATAACTTTAGCTCCTAATGAGGCAGATTACTCGATTTCTTGATTATAACCAAAGTTTCTAACTTAAGGATAATCAAGGCTCAAAATTATACAAAATTTCTCTCAAGAATAACTAAGGTTCTCGTGCAATAACCTAATTTCCTTAACAAAAAGATTACTTGGTTTCACAATTATGGCTAGCTGCGGTTTCCAATATTAGAGGCTCTTGCAATAACCTTAGCTCTTAAGGCAATTAAATGCCAAATTCCATGATTTTGAATAACCTAAGTTCCTAACCTAAGGATAATCAAGACTCTTAAATAGCCAAAGATTCTTTCAAGGATAACAAAGGCTCCTATCGAGTAACTTAAGTTGCTTGACCGAAGGATTATTTGGATTTACGATCGAGGATAGCCAAAGTTCCTAATCTAGGGATACTCTAGAAGTTGCCTTATCCTAATCTAGGGATACTCTAGAAGTTGCCTTAGATCTGAAAATGATGGATTACTTGATTTCTAGATGAAGGATAACTAAGCTCCCAATCTAATGATAACTAAGGCTCCTTAACAGTTGAAGAATCTTTTAAGAACAAATAAGGTACTCACAAAATAAACTAAGTTCCTAAAAAATAAGGATAATTGCTAAGATCCTTGGCCAACCAATTACTTGAGTTAACCTTTTAGAATAACCAAAATTCTAAGCCTATGGATAACCGAGACTCCCAAATAGCCAAAAGCTTCTTCTAAGAATAATAAATGCTCTTATCGGATAACCTAAGTTCCCAATAAATAGGATACTTTGGTTTCACAATCAAGATATCTACGGTTCATAATCTAAGGATTCTAGGGAACTTATGGGAAAAAATTAAATCATAAAAAGATGAATTATTTGATCTCGTGATTGAGGGTGACAAAATTTCATAATCTAAAGATAACAACAACGCCTAAATAGCCAGAGCTTCTTTTGAGAGCAATCGAGGTTTCTTGTTGAACAAACAAAGCTCTTAAAAAGAAAGATTACTTAGTTTCATGATTGAAAATAGTCATGCTCCATAATTTGAAGATTTATTAGAACTTCTAGAATAACATGAGTTCCTAATAAGATGGATTATTTGATTTCACAATCAAGAATAACCAGGCTTCTTAAGTATAACGAAAACTTTGGAATAACTAAATTTTCCTTCAAGAATGACGAAGGTTCTTATTGAATAACTTACGTTCCTAAATTAGAAAGAGTAGGTTGCACATTTGAGGAGAGCTAAGGTTCCTAATCTAAGGGTCTTAAGAATTGGCGTAGTAATCTTAGTTCTAAACGAGATGAACTACATGATTTTACGATTGAGGATAAGCAAAGTTCCTAATTTGAGGATTATTATATGGAACATGTGGAACGACCTAAGATCATAAAAAGATGGATTAGTTGATTCCACTAACAAGGATACCTAGTGTACCCAATTTAAGGATAACTAAGACTCTTAAGTAGCCAAAGCTAATTTCAAGAACAACTAAGGTTTTTGCAAAATAAACTTGATTTCACAATTGAGAATAGCTAAGGTTCGTAAGCGGAAAACTCTTATGAACTTGTGGAGCAACTTGAGTTCCCAAAGAGACGGATTACTTAATTTCTTGATTTAGAATATCTAAAGTTCCTAACTTAAGGATAATCAAGGGTCCAAAATAGCCAAAACTTCTCAAAAGAATGACTAGGGTTCTTATGCAATAACCTAAGTTCCTTAACAAAAGGATTACTTAGTTTTATGATTATAGCTTGCCGTAGTTCCTAATATAAGGATTCTTAGAAACTCTTGCATTAACCTTAGCTCCTAGGGTAATTGAATGCCTAATTCCACAATTCCGAATAACTAAAGTTCTTGACCTAAGGATACCTAAGACTCCTAAATTGCTATAACTTCTTAGATGGATAACAAAAGTTCCTATTGAGTAACCTAAATTCCTTGACCATAGGATTGCTTAGTTTCATGTTTAAGGACAGCCAAAGTTTCTAATCCAAGGATACTTTCGAAGTTGCAGAGTAACCTTAGTTTCGACAATGTTGGATTACTTGATTTGGTGATGGAGGATAACCAAAGCTCTAGATCCAATGATAACCGAGGCTCCTTAACAACCGAAGGATCTTTCAAGAATGAATAAGGTTCTTGTGAAATAAACTAAAGTCCTAAAAACATGGATTACATGGTTTTATGATTGAGAATTACCAAGATTTGTAATCTAAGAATTCCAAAGAAGTTTTGGAATAACCCCAGCTCCCCTAATGATGAATTACTTAATTTAACAATTTGGAATAACCAAAGTTCCTAACCTAGGAATAATTGGAACTCTTAAATTGCTAATGCTTCTTTCAAAGGATAACGAATGCTCTTGTTGGATAACCTAAGTTCCCAATAAAAAGGATAATTTGTTTCATGATCGGGATAGCTAACGTTTGTAATTTAAGGATTCTAGGGAACTTGTCGAAATGAATTAGATCATGAAAAGATTACTTGATCTCATGACTAAGGATAACCAAACTTCCTTATCTGAAGATAATGATAATACATAAAAAGCCAGAGCTTCTTTCAAGAACAATAGAGGTTTCTTGTTGAACAAACGTTGTAAACCCCTAAAATTTATGATCTAAATCCTATATTAGACTTAAGTGTGCTAAATAACCCTATGAGTCAACAAGGCTAGATAAAATACAAACCCTAATATGACAATTGAAGATCTAATCGTGTATAAAACCTTAAACTCTAAATGCGTATAAATACTAAAGATTGCACATGAAAATGATAAAAACTTTAAAATTATAACTTTAAGCTTATAAATGTGCTAAGTCAGTATAATCACGATAAAACCCTAATCGAGTATAAATATGTAACGATATGCTAAATCATATAAAATCATTAACCAACAATTAAAGATAATTTTTAATTGCTCATAAATGTATGTGTACTAAATTAATTTATAAGAAACTATAATATTATTTCATAAATAGTATTAACCTTATAATTATATGAATAAACTAGTATTATGTAAATTTAAGTACTGAGTTGTTATTTAGATAATATATATAGCAATTATTAGTATTATAACTTATAATTTTCTTTGTAGTTATATTAACGATTATGCTAAATATTATTTATAGGATTATAAATATTTAAGGAAAGTTCTAATAATTGTTTGACTAATTATTTCATTTAATTCTTTATTTTCCCTTTTTCTTTAACCTTTCTTCTAATTACTTTTATTTCTAAAAATATAAAAATAAATACATGTAATATTATGAAGGTTGTCAAAGTTAAAGCGTTAACTAAGTCAATATATCACTTTCAATTAGAAACTTTACCACTTTTCTTTAGATTTCTATTCCTATTTCCTTTACTTTTCCATTTTTCTTTTCCCCCTTTGCCATCCATTTAGAAACACATTAGACCCCACTTTAATTTTCTTCAAGAACATAACAAAAACACAAACAAAATCCCCCCTTTTCACCCCTTCCCTAATTGTAACTCCCTTGTCCTTCTTTCCCTTTTCTAGTTTCCATTTTTACATCCTTTTTTTTTTTCTCTACAATCACTATATATTTTATTACCCAAACAACACAACTTCTCACCCTTATTTAGAAGGAGAAAGAGGTATATCTATTATGTTAGTATTAATAGTTTATATAAAGTTTGTTTATATTCCATTTTATCTAATCTTAGGAATTAGTATACTTAGTTATTTAGCTCATGTTTTAAATGATGATTCTAAAAGTTTACATATATCATCTTATTTTTCGAAAACTCATGTATTATATACATATACTAGTACATATAGGAACACCCATATATACATGTAAGTGTAGGAAGACACGTATACATATAGCATATGAACATATATGGAGTATGTATGTATAAATCCTAGTAGAATATATAGTATAAATACACATATACATATACCTAGAAGACCTTATACTTGAGTATCCCTTTATGTACATAACTAAGTACAATAAGAATATTAAGTATATACATAGGAGTATACTAACTAAAGCCATAAATATAAGTATTTATAAATTATGTGAAAATTCCTTAAAATTATATTTTGAAAATACGAAAATATGTATAAATATACATATATTGCCTTATATATATATATATAAGTATATGTACAAGTACATGTACTAGTATGCTAGAAGTATATATATACATATACATACATGGACATACATATAAGGTGTATAAACATATAGCTATAATTACATATTACAACATAAGTACTTAACCTAAAGTAATAAAATAATTATACATAATATATATATACATATGGATGGGCTGAAACCTTTAAAGGGATAATTCAAGCCTATAATACATTAATTAAGTTATTTTAATATTATATAAACATGTGTAACGATAAGGTAAAATTTAGGAATATAGAAATTAAGAAAATTTAATAAATTGCCACATGGACTAATAAACTTATGCCATGTTGGTAGCTTACTCAAATAATCTAATTAAACTACAAATTATACTAATAATAATAATACACAATAATGAAAGTTAAAAAATTTAAGGATATAAGAATTTAGAAATCAATTCACCCATGAATCAACAAAAAGAAACCACAAAAATTGTAAATAAAAACATTCAAGCAAAAATAACAAAATTATAATACTTTAAGCCGATATTGTAAAATGCAAGTCTTAACGTCCAGAACAAACCTCGTTATGTGAACGTATGCCCGAAAATGATGAAAATCGAATATAAACTTATGAATATAAAAAATAAAACAAAAACGTTATATACGATTAATAAAAAGTTTAATCGGAGGGAAATTAATAGAAAACCTAAGTAGATTTAGATAAGCAATTACCTGAGATAACTAGTTCACTTAGTTACTTATTGTCGTTTTTCATTTTCTAATAATTAGGTGATCCTAATGTGGGTTTGGATCTTCTTGAGGATTACTATGATGCGTGAGAGACATCATGGCTGAGTGAGTAATTTCTATGATTCCATGCATATTTGTATTTGTAATTAGTGAATTTAAATAATACTGTTAATTAGATGTTATGTGGGGTTAGGAATATGTATATGAATGCTATTATTTGTTGAATTATGAAGTTACTTTAAATATTGATCACAGATTGTTTGTTGTATTGTAGATTGGGCAAGAACTATATTATTTGTGATATCGATTGGCCATACAATAATCGAACTTAATTATATTTGAATTATTAAGTAAATTGCAATATGCATGGACATGCATTGCATAAATTAATTCTGGTTATCACATCACACGGAGGTAAGAATAGACCATACGAGGGTTGTTAAATTTATGAATATAGTGTTTTAGTATAGTGCACACGTATAATATGACTTTATTTTGGCCTATGGGAACACAAAGCGTTGGAGACACCAACTGCTTAGCTAAGGGTCGAATCTAGAGGCCTCTGTTTAGGAGTGAGTATGGACTGTAGAGGCTTACTCACAATTATACCTAGAACTTGGTTTTTGATTAAAACAAATGAATTGATTTATTTGAATACGAAATGTGGAGTTTGTAGTAAAGTAAGTTCAGGTATAATACCTAGATTTCACTAGTGTTGTATATACTCCAACCTTGACTTCAAAGGGCATTAAATCTAAGTTATGTATAATACCTGATTAACCGTATGTATTTGATTAGTATTTTGCTTGTTCATGCATTCATATGCTTGAATTAATGTATGTATAACCTGTTTGTTAATGTGGTTGAGGGATTAACTTACTAAGCTGTTTAACTTATACCCTTGTAGACTTTTGTTGTAGGACTATCTTTTTATAGACACTAGCCACTGGATGCTAGAGGCTAGTATGGGATTTTGGGTAAGCGTGAGTCAATTTGAGCGTTGAGAGAACATTTGTAGACTTTATGTGTAACTTCATTATAATCTTGTGTAGCTACTTTACTTTTAATCTAGAGTATTGTATCTTTTGTTTAGTATAACTATTTGGATCTAAACATTATGTAAATATATGCATGTTATGATATCATTTTTATTTGATTGCTCTTGGGAAGCTAATGGTTATAGTAGCCTTGTATATCATATGAAGGATCCATGATTAAAAGGGAAACCAATCTATGGTCTTTTATATGATATACGGCATTTACCATGACTAAGCTGCCCTCGGATTGCGACAAATGAAGACCCTAAAAAGGAGTACTTGGTCTTACAATTGAGAATAGCCAGAGCCCATAGTTTGAGGATTCATAACAACTTTTTGAATAACATTAGTTTTTAATAAGATGGATTACTTGATTTCACGATCAAGAATAACCAAACTTCCTAACCTAAGGATAACAAAAACTCCTAAATAACCAAAGCTTGTTTCTAGAATAATGAAGGTTCTCATTGAACAACTTATGTTCCTAAATAGAAGGAGTAGGTTAAACAATTGATGATAGCTAAGGTTTCTAACCTATGGGTTCCTAAGAACTTGCGTAGTAGTGTTAGTTCCAAATAAGTTGGACTATTGGATTTCATGATTGAGGATAAGTAATGTTTCAAATCCAAGGATTGTATGGAACATGTAGAATGACATAAGATCATGAAAAGACAAATTAGTTGATTCCACTAACGAAGATACCCAGTATTCTCAATCCGAAGATAATTGAGACTCCTAAGTAGCTAAACTAATTTCGAGAACTAAGGTTCTTGTAGAACAAACAAGTTCTTAAAAGGAAGGATTATTTGATTTCATAATTGAGAATAGCTAAGGTCCGTAATTTAAGGACTCTTACGAACTTGCAGAATAACCCTAGTTCCCAATGAGGTAGATTACTCGATTTCACATTTAACAATGACCAAAGTTTCTAACCTAGGATAATTAAGGCTCCCAAATGGCTAGAACTTCTCTTAAGAATAACTAAGGTTCTTATGGAATAATTTAAGTTTCTTAATAGAAGGATTACTTAGTTTCACTATTACAGCTAGTCATGGTTCCTAATGTAAAGATTCTTAGAAGCTCTTGTAATAACCTTAGCACTTAAGGTGATAAAAGGTTCATGACTTAAGGATAATTGAGACTACCAAATAGCCAAAGCTTCTTTCAAGGATAACAAAGGTTTTTGTCGAGTAGCCTAAGTTTTTTTATCAAAGGATTGCTTGGTTTCATGATCGAAGACAACCAAAGTTCTTAATCCAAAGATACTTTGGAAGTTGCTAAGTAACCTTAGTTACCAAAATGTTGGATTACTTGATTTCGTGATGGAGGATCACCAAAGCTTTGGCTCTAATGATAACTGAGGCTCCTTAATAGCCAAAGGATCTTTAGAGAATGAATAAGGCTTTCACAAAATAAACTAAGTTCCTAAAAATAAGGATTACTTGGTTTCATGGATGAAAATTGTCAAGATTCGTAATATAAGGATTCTTAAGATGTTTTGGATTAACCTCAACTTCTCGGATAATCGATTATTTGATTTAACGATTTGGAATAACTAAAGTTCCTAGCCTAAGGATAACTAAGGCTCCCAAATGGCCAATGCTTCTTTCAAAGAATAACGATTGCTTTTGTCAGATAACCTGAGTTCCAAATAAAAAGGATAACTTAGTTTCTCAATCGGGATAGCTAAGGTTCATAATCTAAGGATTCTAGGGAACTTGTGGAAAAGAATTAGATCATGAAAAAATAAATTACTTGATCTCATGATTGAGGATAACCAGGCTTCCTTCAAGAACAATCGAGGTCTCCTATTGACTAAACAATGCTCATAAAAAGAAGGATTACATGGTTTTACAATTGAGAATAGCTGGGGCCTGTAGTTTAAGGATTCACAAGAACTTCCAGAATAAAATTAGTTACCAATAAGATGGATTATTTGATTTCACAATTAAGAGTAACTTGGCTTCCTAACCTAAGGATAGCAAAAACTCCTAAATAGCCAAAGCATCTTTCAAGAATAACAAAAGTTCTTGTCAAACAACCTATGTTTCTAATTAGAAAGAGTAGGTGACACAATTGAGGATAGCTAAGGTTCCTAACCAAGGTTGTCAAACTCACGATTCTATCTAAAACTGTTAGAGAGTCTATAAAATCGGAACATAAAATCGAAAGTAGAAACATAAATTTTTACAACTTATGTAAATTAGTTTTAAAAAATTATGGATATACTTGTAATAGTTATTTAAAACTTGAAATACATGATAACCGTGGCTCCACAACAATCGAAGGATCTTTTAAGAATGAATAAGGTTCTCATGAAATAAACTAAATTCCTAAAAACAAGGATTACTTAGTTTTACGGTTGAGAATCGCCAAGATCCGTAATCTAAAGATTCCTAAGAAGTTTTGGAATAACCAAAGTTTCTAGCCCAAGGATAACTACGACTGCAAAACATTCAAAGCTTCTTTTAAAGAATAACGAATGCTCTTGTCAAATAACTTAAATTCCCAATAAGAAGGATAACTTGGTTTCACGATTGGGATAGCCAAGGTTCGAAATCTAAGGATTTTATGGAACTTGTGGAAAAGAATTAGATCATGAAAAGATAAATTACTTGATCTCGCGACTAAGGATAACCAAACTTCCTAATCTAAAGATAATGATAAGGCCTAAATAGTGAGAGCTTCTTTTGAGAGCAGCTTTCTCGTTGAGCAAACGAAGCTCTTAAAAGGAAGGACTACTTGATTTCACAATTAAGAATGGTTAGGGCCTATAGTTTGAGGATTCATATGAACTTCTAGAATAACATTAATTCCTAATAGGATGTATTATTTGATTTAATGATCAAGAATAACCAAGCTTCCTAATGCAAATCAAGTGACATTGAGCTTTAAAGAACCTACCACATCCAGCGATCTACTGTAAGGAATTGGGGGTCTAATGACAAAGGCACGAGCCAAATGAATGAAAGAAGCTCCAAATGGATTAATCAAAGAGATTCAAGAGAAAGAAGCTATCCAACAAGAGTCCACTACATCTCATAAATTAATCAACATTTTGCATCAAAGTAGAGATAAAATTGGAGTGGAGATCAAGTGCATGTGAGCTGTCAATTAAAGGAACTAAGGCTACCAAATTTAAGTCAAAAGATGCTAGCTTAAAATTGACGAAGTAGTTGTTATTTGTTTTTTTTTTTTTTTCATCACATGCGTTTTTATTTGTTTTGGCTCCTTTGTTGGTGTGTGCGTGTTAACTTTATCTTCTTTTTATTATTCCCTTGCATCGCTATGTCGAAAACGGCCACATATATGTTTTTTTTCGAGCTGAAACAAAGGACATCATTATTATTACGTGAATGAAAGAATATAAAACCCCTTTTTTAAGAGTTTTTCTTATTTTTTGAGAAAACTTTCTTTTAGTTCTTGTAAATAGAACTAATTTGATTTCTTCCAATTAAATTTGGGGAAATCAAAATTAGATAACTTAGGTGAAGTTCCATCCTTTATTGACGTAATTCAATATAATTCTAGGGTTTGTTCCCAACATAGATTGTTGTGTCTTAGGTCGTTATCTAGGGTTTGCATCTTTAGGATCTCATCACTTCTTAACCTAAGGATAACGAAAACTCTTGAATAGCTAAAGCTTCTTTCAAGAATAATGAATGTTCTCATCGAACAACCTACATTCCTAATATAAACCAAAAAGGGGTAAATGCAACAAAAGAAAAAAAGGGAATGTCGTACAATTGTCAGAAAATTATGACAAGTGGATCATTATGCTTGGATTTGTGCTCTAAGGATGATACATGTTGAGGCTAAGCTACTGGGTGGGGCAGTCAGATTGACATCTCTACTTGGAGTGTTCTTCTGTAAGGGAAGTTGACAACTGGAGCTTGGAGTTTAGGAGGACAGCTTCAAAGGTCCGTATTAACAGCTTGACTTTAGGGTTAGTATTGATGTAAAATAAAGTATGTTTAAGTTAATTATGTAAAGAGTTTATCTACGGGTCGTCCTAATAAAGGAGCTCATCCTGAGTTGGGTGCAATGAGAGCTCTCACTTGACTAATCTTTGTAGACCATGAAGGTGAGCTCGGGTGAAAGGACTAGAGGTTAGTAGTCCATTACTTCCCTACTCAAAAACGTACCTTGACACTAGAAAAATGATACGCTTCATGTTATACACATGAAGGTATCATGTAACCCATAAAAATGAGGTGGGTTGAACTTAAAATGAAGGTAGATCTTAGTAAAGTTTGGCAAATTCAAGAGCCACCTAGTGGATATTACATCCCACTAAGTCCTATACGGCCTAACTTGGTGCTTGATAGGATGCATAAGCAAATGTAAAGGCTTACTAGCCACTGCTCTTGCTAAAGGAGTTGATAATAGTAAGAGAGCTTAAGAGTAATTCTCAAGAAAAAGATAAATAATATATATAATTATCTAATGATTTGGCTAATACAATAATGGGGCATTTTTTGTGAGGATCCCTAAGGTTTTGTACATATTGTGAAACTATAGAATGGTAAGAAATCTAAAAGAGGTAAAATACACATCCTAGGATATACTTAAAGGTGTAAAGCTAAGAAAAGAAAAGGTGAAAGAATGTCATAAAAGAATGATCCTTAGGATCAATGTCTAGATTAGACTATAATTAGACTATAAGCTTCATCTGACAAAGGCAAAAGAGGATATTCGTATTGTTCTTGGGAAGAGGAGCTTGGTAATGCCATAAATAGCTCAGCGGAGAGCAAGAATAGGTCATAATCAAAGAAAACAATAGGTGGTCAGGTTATTTGAGCTAAATCTATTAGGTCGAGATGCCTGATACAGTTCAAACTTTGTTGAAGTTAGGCCGAAGAGGCTACAAATGAGTTGGTCAACGGTTCAATTAAGTAGGGAGTTGTCATTACCTAAATGAGTGTCAAGTATTTTTGCTCCAAAAAGTGATGAGGGTCTTGAACAAAGAAGGGAATCTCCTCTTAAGTCGAGTGCTTGGCCAAAATTCAACATAAAAGGCTTTAGAGGCCTTAAGCTTGATTGCATGTAACAAGACTAAGGACTTAATCCCTATTAAGTATTGTAAGGAATTGAGTATAGTACCGAGTAAGTCTTTCTATCTTAGCAACACTTTATTGCTGACTTATCACCATATCTTTGCTTGCCTACGTAGCCATCGATTGTCTTAATAGTTTATTTATCAATATTTGGGTTAGAATTTATTATCTATGCCTTTTATTTGTCACAAAACTAGGTGACCTCTACTATTCCCACAAACTTAACTAGATTGTTATAAAGATTATATTGAAAACTAAAACAGGTAACCTCTTTGGATTGCTATAAACTCAACTGGGCCAATATAAGAACATGTTGCAAATTGAATTGAGCAAGTGATAAGAAATTGATCTAGTTAGAAGTTTTTAGTAATGGTTTCTTTGTATATTTGCTAATGACCACTCAAATAAACAATCTCTTAACATTCATTAACTATCACATTTCTTTCATTGAACTATCAAGTACAAATATAATCAACATAGACCTTCTTGTAAGTAGTCATTAAAAAGTAAGCAAATGTAATAATTTAGAGTCTTAAGAACATGGTACTAATTCATTCAACATAACCCATAATGTTCTCATACTATCCATCAATTATTGAGCATCATAATAATCAAATAATTGAAATTCACAATCACATATGAGAACATACGAGTGGCTTACTATGTTTTGACTGGCACAACACAAAATAACAAGTTGGGGATATTCACCTGGCTTACACATCTATTTTCCACATATTCATAGGGTCCTGTTGCACATACCTAATTCATTTAATTAGTATATCGTAATCAAGGATATATTAGTTCATTTTTAAGATAATATAACTACATCATTGGGTCACATTATATTTAATACTTGATCCAATATCATAGACTTGATTAGTATACCATTCATATCTTATTATCATTTGAAAACCATTAGCTCATTTCAAACATTACCCAATTAACATCTATTTAACAATCATGCTTATTTTATAGCTAAATATTAGTTATTTAAGTAACAAATTGTATATGAAGTCAATTAGTTCCAGAAATTGTTATAAACTCACTTAATTGCTTACTTTTTGGTTTAGTAATTTAATTAGAAATAGCAAATTAGCATATTGTTCATATGTACCAAACTATTCCTTAGCCTTTGAAATTTAGAATAAAAAGAGATTAATTAGGAATGGTAAATTTAGCATTTAAAGGTCTTAAATACCATAAGGAACCATATGAAAATGTTTAGGTAAATTAGGAGGCCTAAAACTATTATCTCTAAATTAAACCTAAAAGCTAGAATTTTTTATAATATGCACATCAAACTTACAAAACTCATTAAAAATTTAAATGTAAAAATAAATTTAGGAGAATTAGGTTAACTAAAGGGTAGTATGAAGGACTTATAGATGTTAGGGCATGATAAAATATCAATTAAAAAAAAAACTATAGGTTTCATAGGTTTTTGAGCTCTACAAATAGAAACCACTACTCTTTAGCTCCCCAACCTCTACAAGTATGTTTGCCTAATAAGAGGGTATGGGTTAAACCCAAAAAATCACCACTTTTAGATTTTAAAATGCTAACAAGTTGTGGAAAAATAGAAAGGCTAAAGTACCATATTTATATATTTTCAACTGATTTAAGAAATTAATTTTTAATTAATGACCAATTGAAAAAAAATATGGAAGAAGTTGTGTAGTTTCTCTACCTATTGACACCTATTCAATTAAGTTTTTACAAACTTTTCACAAGTGTACTATGAATTTTATTTCAATATATTCTAGGATTTTTCTGCTTTATTCCACTATTTTTAGATCTTTAATTAAATATTAATTTTACTGTTCCAACCTTCTTAGGAATATTTGTGATTCTCCATGTATACTATATTAATTTAATTGATTTGACTATTATTAATTTAAGGCTATTTTGTTAGGTATTCTTGTACATTATGAAATGTTTCTTTATTAGTTAATATAGTTCATACCCTTTTATATTTATTATTGTTTTGTCTTAAATGAGGCATTTTATTGCATCTCATAATAAGGTCTCCAAATATTTCAGGTATTTTTTATTATTTTAATATTAAAAGCTGATAAGTTATAAATTTATATGTTTTTATCCCAACTTTATATATTTTTATAGGGTCAGTGTATGAGCTTGAATATGAAGGTCACTTGCATGTTGCATGACAAATGTACTGTATGTAATTAAAGGAAATTACTTAACTTAAGTAGTACTTGTGAGATGATTAGGTGAAGAGTGGAAGAGAGGAGGAGTAAGCCATCTCAGTGAGGCTTTAATATAAGATGTGACAGGTAAAGAAGTTACATAGTATAAAACCCCACTATTTGTGTTGAACAGGGTATATACTCTTGAGGAAGTTAAGTGTTTGATTCGTTTGAGTGAGGAGTTCGAGAAAGTGACAATGTTAGTCAGGATTTTTGTTTATCCAATTAAGGAAGGGGATGGAATATTTATAGAAGTTGGTCATTGATCTCATCCATCAAATTGTAGTGGTGATTAGCAACTAGAATTTATCCCTTCTTTCATGGACCTTAAATGGTTCTCTTTAACGAGTTTAAGCCCAATAGTAGCCTTATTTCTTAGTATGAGCTAAATTGAAAATAATTGGATCAGGTGAACTAATCTAACAAGCCCTACTCTAAGCTTACTATGCTAAGTCTCCCTTAATCATCCCAATCTTTATGGACTTAAGTCTCTAGGTATTATTACCTTAGCCTAAAGAGTCAAATCCATTTTAATTACTAGGTTCAAGACCCATGAATTGAATTTAACACTCTACATTTTGCTCCAAACTAAAGTTCTTCAGATAGAGTCAAAGGGGTTTAAGCATTGAGTTAGCCCTCTTAATGGCTAAGATGTTGCCTAGCACATGTATGCTTTAGAGTAGTTGCATTGCTGCTAGAACATTTGTATAGTTAAGAACTTCATTTCTTTAACAACCTTTAACATAAAACTTTAGTGTCAACATTATGTAAATAATACCATATGCATAGATCATAGTACCATTTAGTCATGTATGTTACTTCATGCTTATTGAAACTTTATTGGCCTTAAGATAATTGTGCGAAATTATTTACCTTCTTCTCTTTACTTATGTGAAGCATTTATCTCTTGAGCTAGCTTTGTTTTCATTTGCTTATATTTTACCGTATGTCTCTATCACATTCAACTGAATGCTCTTTATTGATAGTAAAGTTGATAGAGTGACTGTAATAAATGGCTTCTTCTTGAGTAACACAAATTTTAATACAAAATTGGACAATACCTAAATTAGAACTCCTGTTATTTAGTTTATACTTGGGTCCATACCTCTCCATTGGCATAGTTGGAAACAAGATAGCTTTCTCCTAATATTCTCTACATGAGGTATGAAGCTATAGCTATATATACATATAATAGTTCTTTGATTTTGTTGGTCTCGTATAAGATATCGAGAGGGGGTGGGGGGTTATGAAATAATATCTTTAAACTTTTGAAAACTTTTTCGATATAATAAAATTATCTCTCTTAATAACTTATAATGGTGAACAGTGGTAATTTAATAATCCAACATACAATTAAACAACAGTTAAATAACAAAAATTAAAAGAGTAAAGAAGGAGAATATTAGGTAGAGATTTTATAGAGCTTCAACCTTTTACCTACTACTCTCTTCCAGCTCCATTGTTGGGGACCCGGTCTACTTCATCGGTGCCATTTCACTTGATCCACTAAATCAAATCAGAAATGGAATATAAGCATTCATCACAATAACTTTACAACACTTTCCTTTACCTATCTAGCCTCTCTAATTTAGGCTAATATAGATCTACAAAGTACAAACTATCTCCTGTCTACAGTAAAGTATAGAGATTACAAGTGAGAACAAAAACACAAGTCTTAAATAATTTTGCACTTATAAGAAATAACACTTGTTATAGAACTTTGATTCGGTGCAACTCTCTGAAGAAGTATCTAAAGAACTTTTTGAAACTTTTCAAAAGGTAGAAAATGATTCGTGCAATGAAAATTTTTCTTTAGAGTTGTATCTCATCATTTTGAATCTTTTCTCCTTTTATATTGAGTTTTTCCAATGGCTAAAAATTTGGAGATTATATTTACTTCCATATTTGTCCAATTGTTAGTTATTTAAGATAATTCCTTAGATATTTTGAGAAGATCTTGGTAATTTGAAAATTCAAAAACAACTCTTCATATCTTGTTTAGATAAGATATTCATCAATCCGTAACCACTAGATAAGCTTTTGATTTAAATTTAAAAAGATATGCTTTTGTTAGCAACTTTCAGATAAGTCTCATATTCAAAATTTGAAATCCTACAAAATTCGATTCAACCTTATCCTTATCCATTCTTGCATATATCTTAATTTATTCAAAAATTAACACGCTCAAAGATAATCCCCATGGATCTTAATTCCATTTTGAGTGAAATAGGATTAAATGTATTTTCCTAATATACTCAATCTAGTTGAGCTAGGGCTTAATTAATTTGATTATGATTTTAAACTAATTTCAACGTTATACTTCTAGACTTACTTTCTAAACAACCTTCTGAACAATATCAGCCATTTGTTTCTAAATAAGCTTTTGAAGTGCTATACCAATTCTTCTTATAAAAGCTTTTGAAATACATTTTGAAAGATTTTCAAACTAGTCTATATTCAATCAATTCAAAGCTTTTGAATAAGCTTCTAAATGTACCTCAATTAGCAATTTTAAACTTTTTGAATACTTGCACACTTGTTAATTCATTACTATTCTTCTCTTTTTGTTATCATAAAAATCTATGAGAAATATTTAACAGATTTTAATTCTAAACCTTTTCACAAGTCCTTAGAAAATATTTACAAGTAAACTCCTTCATTCCCTTTTACACCCCCTTCATATTCAATACTTTATCTTAAATTGAATCAAAATTCACTAGCCAAATCTCATTTCTCACCAACAATACTTTATTTTAAATTTAAGTCAAGCACCATCTGTAAACCCCGCAAATCTAGCCTTCTAAGTATAGAATCAAACCCTAAAACTGTAGATGATTTCTTAAAGTCAATAAAGCCAATGAGATTTAAAACTGATTAAAATATCAATTCAAAACCTAAAGTGAATATGAAAAACCTTAAATTATCAATTGAACCTCTAATTGCATACAAAGACCTTAGAATCTTAAGTATATGTAACTATAAAAGTTTGATCCCTAACCTTATCAAAACCCTATGATAATAACTAAAGATTTAATTGCATAGAAAACTTTTATACCCTAAATATATAAAAACACTAGAGATTGTACCCGAAAGTAATAAAACTCTAAAACTATAACTTTGAAGATATAAAAGTACTAATTCATTAAACTTTACTCTAAAACCCTAATTGACAATATATCCTTAGTATCATACTAAATCATTAGTAAAAGATCAAAGATAACTTTCAATCATTCATAAATACATATAATACTAAAGTAATCCATTAGAAATTAGTATATTGCATTATAGATCATATTCATCTTTTAATTATATAACTAGGTTAGTATTATATAGAGTTAGGTGTTTAGTTGATGATTATACTACATATAGTAGGTATTAGTATCCTAAATTATATTTTTCATGATAATTATACTAGATACCATACCAAACGACATATATAGGATATAAATACTTAGAGGAGGATTTCATTAACTATTTTTACTAATCATTTCAATAAACGCTGCATTTCCTTAATTTTCCTCCTAATTTTCCTTAATTACCTCATTATGTACACACAAAGTGCATGCAATTTTAAGAGAGTAAACTAAGTCAACATGTTGACAAAGTTAACAAATATGTCATTGTCATCTAGAGTTTTCTTCCTTTTTCTTTCACTTTCTACACATTTTTTTGTCCAATTTTACCCTCTTTGTTGCTGTCCACTTTATCCCCATCTAGACCCCACTTGTTTTTATTTTCACACACAAAGGATTACACAAAACAAAGCTCTTTTCCCCCATCTTCAAACCGTTACCCCTTTCCCTTTCACCCCTTTCCAAATTTCAAAACTTACTTCCATATTTCAAGGACAAAAGGTATGTTTTATGTGATTCTTCCATCTTATGTAATAGCAAGTTATATATGTTAGGTTAGCTTGAAGTTTACATGTAATATGTACATGTATGTTGACTTATATGCATGTACCTAAGTGTAGGAATACTTAGGTATAAGGGTAGAATACATGAGTACACATACTATGATGATATATGTAAGATCTTTATGTATACATACTTAGGTATAAGGGTAGAATACATGTAAACCCTACAAAGTTAGCTATTTAAGAGTAGAAGTAGATCATAATACTATAGATGACTTGAAGAGTCATCAAAGCCGAGCAAAATAAAAATTTAATAAATCATAAATTTAAATATATTATAAATAGTAAAAACCTTAAAAATTGATCAAAACCTTAAACCGTATACTAAAACCCTAAAACTATTTTAAGCACCATTAACCAAAATTGAACTTGAATTTATTCGAAACCCTAAAATTATAAATATAAACCTATAAAATAATTAAATATTACTCAATAGTGATAAAATTATAGTCGATTATAATTTTTGACTAAATAGCCTATTTGCATGAAATTATAACGAAATCATAACAAAATCGCCACAATAACTTATAAAAAATATAATTGTAACGGGTACCAATTAAATTGATAAAATTTCACAAAAATTTGAAAATTAATTTACAAGGAGAATCATTACAATTTATATGATTCAAAAAATTACATATATTTGTTAATAATTTTCATTTTTCTTCTTTTCTATTTCCAATTTATCTCTTTTTCTTCTTCCATTTCCACTTCAATGTTCCTATCCTGCACAAAACGTAGAAAAAATTAGTAAATAAAATAGCAAACGGCAGCCCACGTGATGGAATTTAAGTGATAAGTGTTACTTAACTAACCAAGCAAAAATATTACAATAATTACTTAAAGATTTAGCTTATAATCTAAGCTAATATATGTGAAATAAAAGGAAAAAAAAAGTAACAAAATCTGGAAACATTTGAAATCGAGAAAAGAAAAAAAAAAAAAGAGAGAAGAGAAACACAATCTGGAAACAAACGTGAAAGAAAGAAAAGAAGAAAAGGAAGAAGGAAGGAAAGAAGAAGAAAAGAAGAAGGAAATAATTAAAAGAAAAAGGTAAGTATTTATTTTTATGTAGATGTATATTATATAGTATATACATGTATAAATAAAGTAGTTGCAGAGTATTTTTATACATATAACATAACTAATACAAGTATATGTACATAAATACTTAGAGTTAGTTAAATATGTATGTATAAGGTTATGTATTTATATATGTATGTACATAGGTATATTATACGGGAGAGTATGTATTATGTATTTTTTTTAAGAATACATATAATTAATATTAAGTATTTTNAAGTATATACATACATATAGCATATAACATATATTAAATATATGTAGTATACCGAATATATATATATATATATATATATGTATGTATAAATCGTGAAGTGCATAAACAATAAGAAAATGAGAAATAAAAATAATAATAAAGCCAATAATAATAATAATAATTTTTGTGATATTTTTATATCACAATTGAAATTACGAGTCACAACGTCCAAAATAGACCTCGTTACCAGAAAATACGCTCGAAAACGATCAAAATGGACTATAAGTTCATAACGATCTAAGCTAAAATGAAAAAGTTATACACGATTCGATAAAAAGCTCGAATTAATGGTTTTACGTAAGTCAATAACTGATTTAAGTAAATAGTACGATTTAGCATACTAGTTTAGTTATTCCTAAACTTATTACTTTCCATATTTCCCTAATGTTAGGCGATCCTAAGATCGAGACCGACTTACCTTTGGATTAATACAATCCTTGACATCATTTATGACTAAGTGAGTACACTCGATGACTCTATACTTGTTTTGTACTTGTAGTTAGTGCACATGAATTAAATATTAATAACTTGATGCATGGGGTTTTGGGTTGTGCATGTGATAGATATTGATTGATTACTGTGCAAAAAACTATTAAATGTGATTATATAATTGATTGTTACATTATTTGAATGATTTGTTGATATTGTTTGATCACCTCAGAAATTGACTTAATCATATTCAACCCAACAAAAATTAAACGGTTCATGCATAAAGCACGAACATTGCATATAATGTTCCGACCGTCACCTCACATGGTTGGTAATGAGGGGCCTTGGAGGGATAGATTCCCACATGATTTGATTAGTATAATGCAGGAGCATTGGTATAATAAGACCCTACCCTTAGTTCGCAGGTTCTATTGGCGCCAGAGACGCTAATCGTAGGTGGTTGGGGGTCACGTCTAGAGACCACCGCTGTAGGGTATGAGCATGGACTATGTGAGCCCATTCACCGCTAGACCAAGTTATTTGTATACTATTGACTGATGGAAGTAGAAACCTGTTCTATGAAACAGGGAATTCTTATATAATGATATGGGGGTAAAAACCTAGGTACTAGAGTCTGGTTGTGATTGGTGCCGATATATCTCCAACTCTTATTTTGAAGGGCGTTAAATTCCAATGTTATATGTAGTACCGGTCAACTGCATATATATTGTTTGGCATATTGCTTATTCATGCATTCATATGTTTAATAATAAATTGTTTGATAACCTGTTTGCTGGTATAGTACGAGGGTAAACTCACTAAGCTTTTGTAGCTTACTCCCCAATAGTTTTCTCTTACAGGTTGCTAGATGATCGAGCATGGGCTAAGAACCGAGAGTTGAGTGCCAATGTCGAGATGCATAGAAGTTAAACTCTGAGGACAGACTATATGGTTCATTTGAATTGGTTCATTTGAATTATTATATACTATAATTAAATTTTGTGACTTTAGTCAGTTTGAGTTTTAGAACTTTACTACCTAATCTTATTGTTTAGTAAGGGACACCGATTCTCTGCGGTTTTGTTGGACTATGGCTTATCGGATATCTATAGTCACATATATGTGGTCATAAGTTAATTAAATAAAAACTTTAGTGTTTAATTGTTTAGAATCTTGCAATCTCTAACTTGCAAGATGATTTTCAAATCATAGGTACACACATGATATAAAAATTTTAGGCAATCTTACTAGGCCCCCTTTAGGGTCATGACAATACATGAGTACATATACTATGATGATACATGTAAGATCTTTATGTGTATATTTTGATAGAAAACATAATATAAGTGTAGTTATGCATATGGATAAGTGTAGAAATACATGTACACATATAGTATGTATATTCATATGGACTAACTAGGTATGTACTATTAGGATACATAGTATAGAAGTAGATATACATAAGTAAGAATAAGAAAAACAATTGTACATAAACTTAGTAAGCCATATACATAAATACCCTTTATGTATATAACCTAAAATGATAAATTTACTAACTATACATACATATACCTTGCTAAATAAGTCCATAAAGTACAAAAATATGGAATTTGTAAAGATTTCTTAAGAGGGTATACTAAGCATACGAAAATACATATAAAAATACATATGTAATTGTATATGTATATATAAGTATATGTACTAATCACGTATAAGTACATAAGTATATATACTAGTATATTAGAAGTATAAATATATACATAACATGTGTATAAAGTACATAAATGTCACGACCTGAAGGGACTAGTCGTGGCAGTCGCCGTATACCGTACAAAGGGCTGTAAATTAAATTCCCTTATAATCGACGACCCTTTATACGATATACAAGGCTACAACTACAACTAACAACTAAGAGTTACGCAAGCATAAGTAATATCATTTTATGATAGCAATAATAAGATACAGAAATATAAAACATAATCTATTTATATAAGAATTTATAGATATAAGGTTTTTAGAACTTTTAACATAAACTAATATCAATTTATCACATATTTAGATTTCTAATCTAGATAAACTATCATGTGAACACTTTGAACACATTCTGCTCCCACATCAACCCCCTGATGAACAACTTACCTCGGGCATGTGACGGCCCGACTCCACGAATAACTCAGCTTGCAAAAGAAGACTACAAAGGTATAAGCTGACTAGCTTACTGAGATAATCTCCTCAACCATACAGCAATCAAGTTATACAACAATTCAATCAAATAAATGCATGTCAACCAGTATGCCAAACAAATACATATAAGTAACCAGGTATTACATGCAACTCAGATTTAATGCCTTCCGAAGTCAGGGTTGGAGATACATAGGTACAGTCAGATCCGGATATCATACTAGTACTTATTTCATAACGAAACTTCATGTTTCATATTTAAAATGTAATGGTATATCTATTATCAGTTTTATAAAAAAAGAGTTCTACATATGATTGTGAGTAAGTTTACGCAGCCCTCACTCATCCCTAAATGGAGGCCTCTAGACTTGATCCTTAGTCAGGCGGTTGGTACCTCCAACGCTTAGTAATCTCGCGGGCTAGGATAAGGTCATATTGTACGTGTGTACTGTATGAAATCTATAACAATCAAATAATCAACTCATGTATGACCTCTTGCTACCTCCATGTAATGTGACGGCCAGAATTAATTATGCGGTATATGATTATGTGTGTTTCAAGTTAACTTTTTCTCGTCGAGTAAAATTAAGTCTTATTATTCAGTGATCAATTAAGGTCACAAACAATTAGTTTCTAGTGAATCTACTATGTAACAATCAATATATTATTGTAATTTAAAGTAAAATCACCGTTAACAAATAATTATCATATACAAGTATAACCTAACCTTATACAACATTCAATTATTGATCATAATTTATATTCACTAATTACGAACACAAGCAAGCATAGAATCATTACGAAAAACTCATTCAATCATAGGTAACTCAAGGGTCGTAATAATTTAGTGGCAGCTCAGGGTTAAGGTCAAGATCACTTGAGAATAAGGAATATAAAAAATTGTAAGTTTAGGAATTTAAAGCTAAACTAGTATCGTAATTTGTATGGTTTACTTCATCTAGTTATGCGAAATTATTGATTCGAGCTTTTTATCGAATCACGTATAACTTTTTTGTTTTAACTCAGATTGTTATGAACTTATAGTCCATTTTGATCGTTTTTAAGTGTATTTTCTCGTAGCGAGATCCGTTTTGGATACTGTGACTTGCAGTTTGAACTATGATATAAAAATATCACAAAATTTATTATTTTATTTTAAAAAGTTATAAAATATAAATTTTATCTTTTTCTTATTATATTTATGATTTAATAATTATTTAAATCATATAATTGATAATTTTATTATTTTAAGTATATTTTACCTTAGTTACTCATTTTTACCTTTTTTTTTTGAGATTTTAGACTTATTACAATTATTATTATTATTATTACTTTTATTTTTATTATTTATTTGTATTTTACAATACACACACACATATATATATATATACTTATTACTATATTTGATTAATTTTTATAATTTACTTAATTAGTAATTCCTAATTTACGGTATTATATATATATATACCTACTTCTTACATATTTATGAACTTATTTTATTTAGCAAATATTATTGTATCATATATACTATTTAATGTACGGTATACTTTATATACTATATGCTATACATATACTTACTATTAATATTGTACACATATTTACGCTACATAGATATATACATATATACAAAAATAGTCATTTTCACATGTACACATATATGTATATATCTATATTTATTTTGTGAAAATACTAAATACAAACTATATGTACTCTTATTTATATATACATCTATGTATTTATTTATTTTACTTTATTTATTTTTTATTTCTTTCGTGTTCATGTATATTATATTCAAATAATAAGATTTCCAAATATTTACTATATATTCTTATTTATACATATACCATATATTTTACCTAATAGTATATATATATATATATACATGTCTACATACATATCTTTATACATACATAAGAAATACATATATATTTGGTTATCTACTTGTGCATAAATACATGTATGTATATGTAATGAAATATTTAGTAAAATACAATAAAAATACTTAGTACATACATGTACATACCATATAATATACATATATATAACTAAAATAAATATACTTACCTAATTATGTTGGTATTAGTCTTAATTTTCCTTCTTCTTTTTCCCCTTCTTCTTCTTCGTCTTCTTCTTCTTTTTCTTCTTGAATTTCTTTTGGTGTTTTCAGTTTGGTGTTTGTTTTTTTTTTTTTTACGTGTTAACTTCTAGATTTTTTTTTCTTTTTCTGTTTTGTTCTCCTCTCTTCCAAACATGAATAGCGGGGGGTTATAAAGCAATTGAATTGAAAAAAATATCAAGTAACAATCTTAGCAAATCACTTATTAATGTGGATAAGACAACCTAATCTATTGCACTTGATTTTTTTGTTTATAATTGCAACACTTGGAATTTTTTTTTTCTCATGTAGGCTGCTGTTTCTTAATGAATTTTCTATTTTCTTTTTGGTTTCCAAGACGTGGCAATCGTAAGAATTTAGAAGAAAGAAGAAAAGAGAAAAAGAAAGAAAGAAAAACGAAGAAAATAGAAATTAAAAATAAATATATGTAATTTTTCTAGACCTAAAAATCATTAAAAAAAAGCATCATAAATTAATATTGAAATTTTATGAAAATTTATCAATTTAATTAGTACCAATTACAATTATAATTTTTACAAGTTATTTTAAAATTTCGTTAAAAATTTTATACAATTATGCGATTTAGTCGATAATTGCAATCGATTACAATTATATTACTATTAAATGATCAATTTCTAAGGTTTTTATTATCAGTGTTATATTCGATTTATTAAGTTTCATAATCTTTTATTGTTACTAGCCTTATCGACTCATTGCACAATTTAGGACACTTAGACTTAAATTAGGGTTCAAACTATTGATTTTTTAAGGTTTACATTCTTCCCCCTTTCAAATAAGTTTTGTTCTCAAAACTTAAGATGCATACCTGGTTCTACGAATATGTGCGAATATTGCTTCTTTACTTCATCTTTCGCTTCCCAGGTTGCTGATTCTCATTCATGGTTTCTCTATAATACCTTGACATAACGAATTTGTTTATTCCTCGATTGATGTACTTTAGTGTTTATAATCTTTGTTGGGTGCTCTTCATACGTCAAGTTTTCTTGTAATCTTATTAGTTCTAATTCAATGATACGATTGGGATTAAGAACATGTTTCCTCAAAACTGACACATGAAAAATGTTGTGAATTCCCAACAGATTAGGTGGTAATGTTAATTAGTGAGCTAGATTCCTGATTCGTTCTATGATCTCAAATGGGCCTAAATATCATAGACTTAGTTTCCCTTGGACTTTAGTACGATGAATACTCTTGATCTGTTTTACTCTTAAATATACATGTTCTCCCACTTAGAATTCTAATTCCCTTCTCTTCAAATCAACTTGGCTCTTTTGTCTATCTTGGGATTCTTTCATTTTCTGTTTAATCACCATGATTTTATCTATTGTTTCCTGAATCAGATCTGGATCTATTACAGCTTTCTCTATATCATCCTAGAATAATGGAGATTGATACTTTCTCCCATATAAAGCTTCATAAGGTGGCATTTGTATGGTTGAGTGATAACTGTTATTATAAGCAAACTTGACCAAAGGCAAATGAGTATCCTAACTTCCTTTAAATTCTCTAATACATGCCCTTAGCATATCTTGCAAAGTTTGAATAGTCCTCCTCAATCTGTCCATCAATTTAGGGGTGATATGCTGTACTGAACTGTAGCTTCGTTCCCATTACTTTCTGTAAACTTCCCCAAAACTTTGACACGAATCTAGGATCTCAATTTGATACAATTCCTACTGGAACACCATGTAATCTCATTATCTCCTTTATGTATATTCTAGCCAATTTCTCCAAAGAAAAAGTCTTATTAATCGGCAAAAAGTGAGTTAATTTGGTAAGTCGATCAATGTTACCCAAATTGCATCAAAACCAGTAGTTGCTCTTGGTAAGCTACTCACAAAATCCATAGATATCTAATCCCATTTCCACTTTAGAATAGATAAGGGTTGTAGTAATCCCCCTGGTCGTTGACGTTCAGCTTTCACTCTCTGATAAGTTTCACACTTAAGCACAAAATTAGCTACGTCTTATTTCATTCCATTCCACTAGAAATTCTTTTTCAAATCTTGATACATCTTCATTCCTCCTAGATGTATAGTATAGCTTGAATAATAAGTTTTACTCAAAATTTCTTTTCGGAGCTCCTCATCATCAAGTATACACAATTGGTTATTCATGCAAAGTGTGTCATGTTCATCTATTTGGAAATCAGTATATTTTTCACTTCCCATTTCTTCTTTGATTCAATTCAGTACCGCATCACCTTGCTATGCAATTCTAATTCTTTGCATCAATGTTGGCTCTATCACCAAATTTGATAATTCAATATTTTCTTCGTGCCAAGAAAACTCCAAATTTAATCTTTCAAACTCTTTAATTAGCTCTCTCTGATTAGTCAAAAGGGAAGCGACTTCTCCATAATTCTTCTTACTTAAGGCGTCAACAACCACATTTACTCTGCCTGGGTAGTAGTTAATCCCCAAATCATAGTCTTTGATCAACTTAAGCCATTTTCTTTGTCTCATATTCAACTCTTTTTGAGTAAACAAATACTTAAGACTCTTATGATCAGTAAAAATTTCACATCTTTGTCCATATAGATAGTGTCGCCACAACTTCAAGGCAAACACTATAGCCGCAAGTTCCAAATCATGAGCTGGATAATTTTGCTCATGTGGTCTCAATTGTCTCGAAGCATATGCAATTACCTTTCCACTTTGCATAAGTACACATCCAAATTCGTTTTTAGAAGCATCATTATATACAGTAAAAGGCTCTTCATCATTTGGCAATACAAGGATCGAGGCAGACATTAACCTCTTCTTTAACTCTTAGAAGCTCTTTTCTTGTTTTTCACCCCACTCAAATTTTACATTCTTCTGTGTCAATTAGGTGAGTGATCTCAAAATCTTTAAGAAGTCCTTAACAAACTTCCTATAATATCTAGCTAATCCAAGAAAGATTCGAATCTCAATCACCATCTTTAGTCTTTTCTACTCTACCATAGCCTTAATCTTTTCGAAATCAACTGATATACTATTCCCTGTTATGACATGTCCAAAAAAAGATATTTCCTTTAACCAAAAATCGCACTTAGACAACTTTGCATATAACTTGTGTTCTCGTAAAGTCTGTAATACCACTCTCAAATGTTCTTCATGTTGCTCAGATGTGGCAGAATATTCCAGAATATCATCGATGAACACAATTACGCACTTATCCAATAAAGGTCTAAACACGCGATTCATTAGATCCATATATGCAGCAAGAGCATTCGTTAGACAAAAAGGCATCACCATAAATTCATAATGACCATATCTCGTCTAGAATGCCGTCTTCGAAATATCTTCCAACTTAATTCCTAGCTGATGATAGCTTGACCTTAAGTCAATCCTAGAAAAGACACTTGCACCTTGCAATTGGTCAAATAAATCATCAATCCTCGAGAGTAGATATTTATTTTTCATGGTCACCTTATTCAGATCTCTATAGTCAATACAAAGTCTAAGTGATCCATCCTTCTTTTTGACAAATAAAACTGGTGCTCCCCACGGTGAAACACTTGGTGTAAACCCTTAAAATTTTCGATTTAGCTTTTAAAATAGACTCAAGTATATTAGATAATTTAGGAGTTGACAAGACTAATGAAAGTAAAAATCCTAAAAGAACTAATCAATCACGTATGAAACTTTTATACCCTAAATGTGTGTAAACACTAAAGATTTCATTCAAAAGTGATAAAAACCCTCAAATGATAACCTTAAAGACATACGATCATTAATTCATCATAGTATATCCTAAAACCCTAATTGATAATATAACCTTCATACTTTGTCAAATCATTAGTAAAAGATTAGAGATGATTTTCAATCATGCATATATATTTAGAATCCTTAAGTAAAGCTTTAGAAACTAAGATAATGAATCATAGATTATATTTATCTCCTAAGTATATGATCGAGATAGTATTACATAGAGTTAGGGGTATAGTTGAAGCTTAGACTAAATGTAGTGAACATTAACACCCTAATTAGTGATTTTCATACTAGTTATACTAAGTAGCTTACTAAATGATATATATAGGCTATAAATACCTAAAGTAAGACCTCATCATCTATTTTTACTAATCAATTCACCAAATGCCTCATTTCCTTAATTTTTCCCTTAATTTTCCTTAATTACTACATTATGTGTACAAAATTGCATATGCGTAAGGAAAGTTAACCAAGTCAACACATATTGACCAAGGTCAAAAGGTTGACTAAGTCAACACATGTTGACTAAAGTCAACAATTAGAAAAGTCAACAAAAGACACTAATGCATAAGAAAATATCTATTCATCTCATGATTTCTTTTCTTTTCTTTTCTTTTAGCCTTTCTTTTCCCTTCTCCTTCTTAATTGCCATCCACCTATTTCCGTCTAGACCCCACCATCTTCTTCACTCCAAAAGCAAAACAAAACAAAAAGAAACAAAGCAAAACCTCACCTCCATTGCCATGACATCCCCTTCCCCTTTCACTTTCAAAACTTTCTACTTTGCCTCCATAATTGAAACACAAATTAAAGTATGTGATCATGTTATTTTATATTACTTTATATTACTCATTAGTTAGGTGATTTGGTAGATTAGATAAGTAGATATATGTTATGTGTGATCTTATAGAAGAAGGCATAAAGTTTCCATCTTTAAGAGTAGGAAGATAGAAATCATGATGAAAAGAAAAGGAATACATGTGTATATGCTCTTAAGTATATGTACATAAAGATATACTAGAAGAATACAAGTATGGAGATCTTTGTACATAAGTATTTACTATGTACATAACCTAAACTAAGACAAATCCTAACTATACATACCTATACCATACTAAATACACACTTAAAAACACAAAAGAATGAAATTAGGAAGGTTTTCTTAAGTGGAAAATTTGGCATACGAAATTTGTACAAAAATACATATATGACAGTATAGGTATATGAGTATATGTACAAGTATAAATATGGTATATGTATGAGTATACTAGTTTACATATAAGTATAGCAAAGGTGTAGGTATATAGTTAATAAATGTATAAATGTACAGAAGTGTATATAATACACATAGGCATGAGGTAAGGCTTATGTAAGCAAAAGATGATGTAAGCAATGAGGTAATCACATGATGACATAAGCCATGACATAAGCAATGACACAAGCGATTGATGACATAAGCGATGATATAAACATAAGCTTATAAAATAAGAACATAAGTATATACACATACTTAGGATCCAAAACTTTAAACCCTAATACACCTCCTAAATTGAATCAAACTTAATCAAGGACATAAATTAGTAATACCAATGTAAAATTCCCTAAGTATAAGAATAAATGGCTAATTAAATCATTAACTACTAAAATGGAACATACAACTAGCTAATAGGAATAATTAAACTTCAATAGTTAGAATTTCAATAAATTTAGTCTACATCATAAAACACGGGTCTTAACGTTCAAAACGGACATCACCGTGTGAACGTTCATCCGAAAACGATGAAAAACGACTATAAATTCGTAAATATTAAAAATAGAATGAAAAAGTTACATATGATTAGCAATTAGGTTTAATCTAATAAAGGCTGATAGTAATTTAAGTAGAATTAGGTAGATAAATATCTAAAACCATTAGTTTAGTCAACTGCTTATTATCCCTGTTATCACGTAATGATCAAGTGATCTCGACGAGGGCGAGGATCTTCCGATCGGTTATTACGACTAGAGTGAGTTGTCATAGTCAAGTGAGTACTCCCAATGACTCTATACTTGTTTATGCCTGTAGTTAGTGCACTTAAATTGAATATCAATAACTTGATGCATGGGGTTTCGGGATATGCATGTGCTTGATATTGATTGATTATTGTAAGAAATATTGTTAAATATGACAATTGATGATTTGATGATATGATTGATCTTTATATGATTTGGATGGTTTGTTGATATTGATTGATCGCCTCATAATTTGACCTAATTATATTTGGCTTATCTTAAATTAAAAGGGTCATGCATTATCCATGCATTGCATTTACTTATTCTGACTGTTACTTGACACGGAGATAAAGAGAGGCCTTGTGGGGGTTGTTTATATTTATTAAAGTGTTTCTGTATGGTATACTTGTACAAAATGACCTTATCTAAACCTATGGGCTTACTAGGTGATGGAGACTCCAATTGTATGGCTGAGGGTCGAGTTTAGAGATCTCCGCTATAGGGTATGAGTGTGGACTGCGAGGGCCACCTCACCGCTAGGCTTGGGATTTTGTGTATTATTAGATAACTTAGAAATGGAAATATATTTTACGAAATATGATATTCAAAGTTATGGGTAAAAACCCAGGTGCTAGAGCCCGGTCATGATTGGTGCCGATGAATCTCCAACCTTTATCTCGGAGGGCGTTAAAATTCGATATTATATGTAATACCAGTTAACTGCATATATTGCTTGGCATATTATGTGTGCATGCATTCATATGGTTGTAACAATTTGTTTAATAACTTATTTACCGGTATAGTACGAGGGAGAGCTCACTAAGCTCTTGTAGCTTATTCCCCAATAGTCTTTCTTTTGCAGGTTTACACACGATGGGATTGGGATAAGTTTCGAGTGCTGAGTGTGAGATGAAGATATGTACATTAGTGTTAGAATTAGTTGAGATCTTTATAGGTGATGCATAAACATTCTTTGTAGAAAATATTCACATGTTGGAATTTAATATAATTTAATTTTTCCTATAGTTTTATAATGTTGGTATATCCTGTCTTATTATTTGGTAGGGGATACCGATTCTCTGTGGTTCTGAGGAACTGTAGGATAAGGGATATCTATAGTTATTTATATTTATATGTTATGTTATGTTATAATAAATTAATTACTTGAAAATCAATAATCTTAGTGATTTATTATTTAAAGTCTTGCAATCTCTAACTTACAAGATGGTTTTCATATCATGAGTGCATACATGTTATGGAAATTTTAGGTAATCCTACTAGGCTCCCTTTAGGATCCTGACACTTGGCCTTATAAAGCCTTGATCCAATAACTCTTGTAATTGCTTTTTCAATTCTTGTAACTCAATTGGTACCATTAGATATGGAGCTTTAGATATCAGCTCAGTTCCTGGAATCAAATCAATAACAAAGTCGATCTCTCTTTTCGGTGGTAATCCAGGTAATTCATCTGGGAATACATCAGGAAATTCATTCACCACTAGAATTTCTTCTACGTTTGACTTTTTAGAATCAATATCCAAAGCATTCAACCAACCAACGTCCGTGATCAATTCTAGAGTATTCAACTCTTGTACCCTTGCTATTGTATAATTCCCTTGAAATATAGCTCTATTTCCTTTTGAAGCTTCAAATAGTACTTGCTTTCCTTTACAGTCAATAGTAGCTTTCACACTTGCCATCCAATCAATTCCTAATATGGCATCGTACTTATCCATATCTAAAATCATCATATCTACTTTACTATCAAAGTTTTGAATCTTTAAAGGACATTCTTTCACCATTTCTCTTGTAATTACTACACTTCCTGTTGAAGTTCTCACTCTTAAACTTGAGTTTGTAGCAGTTACAACTAATCTCGTTTGCTTTACTACTCTTAGAGCTATGAAAGAATGTGTAGCTCCCGTATCAAACAAGATATAAACTGAATGTCTAACTATGTCGATATTCCCTGAATCACAAAATTCTTAAGTTTTATTCTCATGTTATAGCTTTATAAGTTTTCATTTACCACTTCTATTTACTTATTATTATTCAACGCTTCATATACTACTCAGAATAACTAAAGCAATTTAACGATGAGAGTTTAGGATACATACCAACTATCAGCTCATAATCCACTAATTCTTTAGTCCCTTCAGGTACTTCTAAATCTTCTTCTACATAGTCCTCATAACTCCAATTACCTTCTAAATTGTATACTATGGCGGCATTCACTGCACTTGGAAGTGTATTTCTCGCATTTAATCCTCTAATCGCTCTTCTAATGGTAGGACATCCAATAGCTGGTGGCAGTTGGGTAACCTGAGCATTTGCAATTGTACGTTGTGGACAAGTGGTAGAATAGTGTCCAACTTTGTTGCAAATGAAACAAGTAACTATATTCTTCTTAGGGCAATCTGTTACCCAATGTGAACTTTCACCATAATAAAAGCATTTCCCTTGTAACTGGGAATAATCTCTAGGATAGTGAGTCCCTTTACATTTCTAGCACTTAGGTGGTCCATTAGTCTTTT
This sequence comes from Lumnitzera littorea, assembly GCA_024138015.1. Lineage (NCBI taxonomy): Eukaryota > Viridiplantae > Streptophyta > Magnoliopsida > Myrtales > Combretaceae > Lumnitzera > Lumnitzera littorea. The sequence continues at coordinate 53,196,786 of JAMXBB010000003.1, read as the reverse complement.
TCTAAAACCTTCCTGGTGGTCTTACAAATCTCCTCATCTTGTTACTACTACTTCCACCAAGCCCTTCAAAAGGTCTCTTCTTAAATACACCTATTTTGCGTTTTCCTGCGTCCTCGCTCTACCTCTTTGCGTTGTCTAACACTTATGCTTTTTCCACCATATCAGCAAAATTTCTTGGCTCAAATTCCATAATCCTTCTTCTTATGTCGGAATCAAATCCCCTGGAAAAGATCTGCATCTTCAATCTATCACGCATTTGATATTCAGGTGGTGCAAATTGCAACAACCTATTAAACTCTGCTTCATACTACTCTATAGTATGCGTCCCTTTTGTGATGTCCAACAAATCTTCACTATACTTCAGCCTTAAACTTCTAAGAAAGTAATACTCTAGAAATTCATGTCAGAAAACTTCCTAAGTTATCGATCCTCTCAAATTCCTCTATTTCAATTCTCACCAGGTTCGCGCTCTCATTTTCAACATATATGTACCGTAGGTAAGCCTGAGATGCGGTGTAACCTCGAATGCCTCAAATGATCTTTCAATCTAATGTAACCAATCTTCTGCTTCATCAAGTCTACTGGCTACACCCTTAAAATATTTGTTACACCGTATAAACTCTAGTAAGAGACTATGTTACTGCCTAAAATCCATAGGTGCCTGAGGCAGCACTCCTATTAGTACAACTGGTGGAGGTAAAGGTGGAAGTGGTAAAGGAATCTTTGAGTTTACTATGGGAGGTAGTGCTTGTATAGGTGGCACTGGCTCTCGAGCTAAATATGTCCTCAACAGTTCATTCTACGCATAGATAGTAGTGAGAATTTCATTTGTTTAGTCTCAAGGCCTTCCTGGTTGTCTTCCCTGTACAAGTTGTTCTCTTTCTTGAGCAGGTTGAGCTTGCTCATCCAGTTGCTATCTTCTACCTCTAACTTGACTGAGAAATTCATTACCAATTTCCAATTATTTAGTTATAATAGTCAACTTATTCAAAATAGTTGTAGAAACCAACAGTACAAAATGAAGATAACACATATGCATATACACATCACAACAATAGTAACAAAGGCTGTAATCTTTCATTTTTGATTAATATAGTGAGGTTACATCTATGTAGTGGTCACTTCTATCGAGTGAAACTCCACTGATATATATACAGACCAAATCAGAATACAAAGTTTTCAAAGTACAAAAGAGCTCTCACAATACATAAGTCTTCACCATACATAAAGCTCTCAAGTACATTAAAACTCTCAAAATACAATATAACCTCTCTATATGAAAACTCTCAAAATACAAAATGATCAGTCATGATCCTAATATATATAACAAAAGGAGCATGTATGATCACTCCAATACTAGCAGCCAATACAAAAGACAACTCAAACATCCTCAACATCTCTCAAAGTCGAGTAGAAGGTCTTGTAGTTATATCATCTTCCTATCTGCATCTCGAAAAAGTCAAACCAACACTAGAGTATATACCAAACTCCTCACTAGGGGTCTATCGTGCCTACTCTCTTAACAACCAAAAATCCAATGGATCCGGTGTGATGGTAAGTACATTTGAAGGGTCACCACCTACCAATACTATAGGTAGAAGTCTAGGGTCCACCTGATAGTACTCAAACTCATCAATTAGAGGTATCTACTATAGTGGCTTAGCCTGTATAATAGGAGTATCTAACAGTAATCTAAGTCCATCAAATCTAAACCCCGACTGAGGCACAAAGATATTGATACCATAGGTAGGACCATGCCACTGCTCCATGCTGGTGCCTAAGTCGACTATAGCTCTAATCTGATCCTAGGCAATAATAGGAAAGTGGTCGACATGATGATCTATAGCTAGGGCTATCCCATGTTTGACAATCCTACTACGTCCAAAGGATGGTGGTAACGGAAGGGAATCAACATCAACCAAAAAGATCAACTCTTGTGTATGGTCCGTACTTTCCTCTAACTCTAAATAATAAATCATCTCCTCATCAGTAGGAAAACAACTAACTGAGGCAAATACCTAATATATCCTCCTATCAATCCAATAGGGGCTCAGTCTTCGGTACCAAGCAAATAATACCTCACTGATAGTACGAGGTCGGCCAAGTAATGCCAAATCCTCGCAGGCAATCCTAAGTCGGCACCGGTAGTCCTATAAACTCTCCCTATCTCATAGATGAAACAAGGCAAAAGCAGTTCGTAGCTCCAACTAAGTCCTATAAATCAATAAGGTATAAAGTTACTTTTATAGTTACTTTATTGTAACTTTTAGTATATAAATTAAAGCTTAAATGCTTAACTTAGTTCTACCCCTCTCAATCTTCCCAAGTAAGTTATCTTACTATTTAAGGTCAATTTTTATTTAACCTAGTTTAAGTCATGCTCTGATACCACCTAATTATCACGACCCGAGGGGGTTAGTCGTAGCAGTCGTCGTATACCGTACAAAGGACTATAAATTGAATTCCCTTACAATCGACGACCCTTTATACGATATACAAGACTATAGTTACAACTCATAATCAAAAGTTGCACAAGCATAAGTAATATCATTTCATGATAACAATAATAAGATACAAAAATATAAAACATAATCTATTTATATAAGAATTTATAGATATATGGTCTTTAAAATTTTTAACTTAAACTAATATCAGTTTATCACATATTCAAATCTCTAATCTAGATAAACTATCATGTGAACACTCTGAACACGTCTTGCTCCTACATCAACCTCCTGATGAACGACTAATCTTGGGCATGTGACAGCCCGACTCCATAAATAACTCAACCTACAAAAGAAGACTATAAGGGTATAAGCTAATTAGCTTAGTGAGATAATCCCTTCAATCATACAGCAATCAAGTTATACAACAATTAAGTTCAATCAAATGAATGCATATTAACTAGTATGCTAAACAAATACATGTAGGTGACCAAGTACTACATGTAACTCAGATTTAACACCCTCCGAAGTCAGGGTTAGAGATACATCAGCATAGTCAGATCCGGGTAATATATTAGAACTTATCTTATAATGAAACTCCACGTTTCATATTTAAAATGTAATGGAGTATTCATTATCAATTTTATCAAAAATGAGTTCTACATATGATTGTCAGTAGGTTCACACAGCCCTCACTCACCCCTAAAAGAAGGTCTCTAAACTTGACCTTTAGCCAGGCGGTTGGCGCCTCCAACGCCTAGTAATCCCACGGGCCAAGGTAAGGTCATATCGCGTATGTGTATAGTATGAAATCTATAACAATCAAATAATCAACCCACGTATGGCCTCTCGCTACCTCCGTGTAACGTGAGGGCCGAAACTAGTTATGTGGTATATGATTATGTGTATTTCAAGTTAACTTTTTCTAGTTGAGTAAAATTAGGTCTTATTATTCAGTGATCAATCAAGGTCATAAACAATCAGTTTCTAGTGAATCTACTATATAACAATCAATACATTATTGTAATTTAAAGTAAATTCACCATTAACAAACAATTATCATATACAAGCATAACCAAACCTTATACAACATTCAATTATTGATCATAATTTATATTCACTAATTACAAACATAAGTAAGTATGGAATCATTAGGAAAAACTCATTTAGCTAAAGGTGACTCAAGGATCGTAATAATTTGGTGGCAACTTAAGGTCAAGATCAAGATCACCTAAGAATAAGGAATATAAAAAATTGTAAGGTTTACTTTACCTAATTAGCGAAATTGTCGATTCGAGTTTTTTATCAAATCGCGTATAACTTTTTCGTTTTAGTTTAGATCGTTATGAACTTATAGTCTATTTTGATCGTTTTCGAGCGTATTTTTTCATAGCGAGATCCGTTTTGAACGCTGTGACTTGCAATTTGGACTGTGATATAAAAATATCACAAAATTTCTTATTTTAATTTAAAAAGTTATAAAATATTAATTTAAACTTTTTTAAGTATATTTATGATTTAATAATTATTTAAATCGTATAAGTGATAATGTTGTTATTTTAAGCTTATTTTACCCTAATTACATATTTCTACCTATTTCTG
>JAMXBB010000003.1:53140006-53192240 GCA_024138015.1 Lumnitzera littorea | reverse complement strand
TATATGATTTAAATAATATTAAATCATAAATATATTAAGAAAAAGCTAAAATTTATATTTTATAACTTTTAAATTAAAATAATAAATTTTGCGATATTTTTATATCACAATTCAAACTACAAGTCACGACATTCAAAACGGACCTCACTATAAAAAAAATACGCTCGAAAATGATCAAAATGAACTATAAATTCATAACAATCTGAGTTAAAACGAAAATGTTATACGCGATTCGATAAAAAGCTCGAATCGACAATTTCACGTAACTAGGTAAAATAAACCTTACAAATTACTATACTAGTTTAGCTTTAAATTCCAAAACTTACAAATTTTTATATTTCTTATTCTCAAGTGATCTTGACCTTGACTCTAAGTTGCCACCAGATTATTATGACCCTTAAGCCACCTATGGCTGAATGAGTTTTTCCTAATGATTCCATACTTGCTTATGTTTGTAATTAGTTAATATAAATTATGATCAATAATTGAATGTTGTATAGGGATGAGTTATACTTGTATATGATAATTGTTTGTTAACGGTGAATTTACTTTAAATTACAATAATGTATTGATTGTTACATAGTAAATTCACTAGGAACTGATTGTTTGTGACCTTGATTGATCACTGAATAATAAGACCTAATTTTACTCGACTAGAAAAAGTTAACTTAAAACACGCATAATCATACATCGCATAACTAATTTCGGCTGTCACATTATACGGAGGTAACGAGAGGCCATACACAGGTTGATTATTTGATTGTTATAAATTTCATACGATGCACACGTACGATATGACCTTATCCTGGCTCGTAGGATTACTAGGCGTTGGAGGCACCAATCGCCTGGCTAAGGATCGAGTTTAGAGGCCTCTATTTATGGGTAAGTGAGAGCTACGTAAACCTACTCACAATCATATGTAGAATACATTTTTTATAAAACTGATAATGGATATACCATTACATTTTAAATACGAAACGTGAAATTTCATTATGAGATAAGTTCTAATATGATACCTGGATCTGACTGTGCCAATGTATCTCTAACCCTAACTTCGAAGGGCGTTAAATCTAAGTTGCGTGCAATACCTGGTCACCTATATGTATTTGTTTGGCATACTGGTTGACATGCATTCATTTGATTGAACTTAATTATTGTACAACTTAATTGCTGTATGGTTGAGGGAATTATCTCACTAAGCTAGTTAGCTTATACTCTTGTAGTCTTCTTTCACAAGCTGAGTTATTCGTAGAGTTAGGCCGTCGCATACCCAAGGTTAGTTGTTCATTAGGGGGTCAATGTAGGAGCAAGACGTGTTCAGAGTGTTCACATGATAGTTTATCTGGATCAGAGATCTGAATATGTGATAAATTGATATTAGTTTGAGTTAAAAGTTCTAAAAACCTTATATCTGTAAATTCTTATATAAATAGATTATGTTTTATATTTCTATATCTTATTGTTGTTATCATGAAATGATATTACTTATGCTTACACAACTCTTGGTTGTTAATTGTAGTTGTAGCCTTATATATCGTATAAAGGATCATTGATTATAAGGGAATTCAATCTACAGTCCTTTATATGGTATACGGCGACTACTACGACTAATCCCCTCAGATCGTGACATTTTATGTACTTTATACACATGTTATATATATACTTATACTTCTAATATATTAGTATGTATACTTGTGTACTTATATGTAACTAGTACATATACTTGTATATACATATATAGTTACATATGCATTTTTATATGTATTTTCGTATACCTAGTATACCCCCTTAAGAAATCTTTACAAATTCCATATTTTTGTACTTTATGGACTTATTTGGCAAGGTATATGAGTATATTCATCATTTTAAGTTATGTACATAAAGGGTATTTATGTACATGGCTTACTAAGTTTATGTACAATTGGTTTTCTTATTCTTACTTATGTATATGTGCTTCTATACTATGTATTCTAATAGTACATACCTAGTTTGTCCATATGAATATACATACTATATGTGTGCAAGTATTTCTACACTTATTCATGTGCATAACTATACTTATATTGCGTTTTCTACCACAATACATACATAAAGATCTTACATGTATCATCATAGTATACGTACTCATGTATTCTACCCTTATACCTAAGTATTCCTACACTTAGGTACACGCATACAAGTCAACATACATGTACATATTACATGTAAACTTCAAGTTAACCTAACATATATAACTTGCTATTACATAAGATGGAAGAATCACATAAAACATACCTTGTGTCCTTGAAATATGGAAGTAAATTTTGAAATTTGGAAAGGGATGAAAGGGATAGGGGGAAACAGTTTGAAGATGGGGGAAAAGAGCTTTGTTTTGTGTAATCCTTTGTGTGTGAAAATGAAAATAAGTGGGGTCTAGATGGGGTTAAAGTAGACGGTAACAAAGAGGGTAAAATTGGACAAAAAAATGTGTAGAAAGCAAAAGAGAAAGGAAGAAAACTCTAGATAACAATGACATATTTGTTAACTTTGTCAACATGTTGACTTAGTCAACTCTCTTAAAATTGCATGTACTTTGTGTGTACATAATGAGGTAATTAAGGAAAATTAGGAGGAAAATTAAGGAAATGTGGAGTTTATCGAAATGATTAGTAAAAATAGTTAATGAAATCCTCCTCTAAGTATTTATATCCTATATATGTCGTTTGGTAAGGTACCTAGTATAATTATTATGAAAAATATCATTTAGGATATTAATACCTACTATATGTAGTATAATCATCAACTAAACACCTAACTCTATATAATACTAACCTAGTTATATAATTAGAAGATGAATATGATCTATAATATAATATACTAGTTTCTAATGGATTACTTTAGTATTATATGTATTTATGAATAATTGAAAGTTATCTTTAATCTTTTACTAATAATTTAGTATGATACTAAGGACATATTATCAATTAAGGCTTTAGAGTAAATTTTAATAAATTAGTACTTTTATATCTTCAAAGTTATAGTTAAGGTTTTATTACTTTTGGGCATAATCTCTAGTGTTTTTATATATTTAGGGTATAAAAGTTTTCTATGCAATTAAATCTTCAGTTATTATCATAGGGTTTTGATGTGGTTCGGGATCAAACTTTTACAACTACATATACTTAAGGTTTTAAGGTCTTCGTATGCGATTAGAGGTTCAATTGATAATTTAAGGTTTTTCATATTCGTATTAGGTTTTGAATTGAGATTTTAATTAGTTTTAAATCTTATTGGCTTTATTGACTTCAGGAAATCATCTACAGTTTAGGGTTTGATTCTATACTTAGAAGGCTAGATTTACGGAGTTTATAGATGGTGCTTGACTTGAATTTAAAATAAAGTATTGTTGGTGAAAAATGAGATTTGGCTAGTGAATTTTGATTCAATTTAAGATAAAGTATTGCGTATGAAGGGGGTGCAAAAGGGAATGAAGAAGTTTACTTGTAAATATTTTCTAAGGACTTGTGTGAAGGTTTAGAATTAAAATCTGTTAAATATTTCTCATGGATTTTGATGATAACAAAAACAGAAGAATGGTAATGAATTAACAAGTATACAGGTATTTAGAAAGTTTAAAATTGCAAATTGTGGTCCTTTTAGAAGCTTATTCAAAAGCTTTAAATTGATTGAATATAGACTAGTTTGAAAATCTTTCAACAAATATTTCAAAAGCTTTTATAAGAAAAATTGGTATAGCACTTCAGAAGCTTATTTAGAAACAAAAGGCTGATATTTTTCAAAAAGTTGTTCAGAAAGTAAGTTTAGAAGTATGACGTTGAAATTAATTTAAAATCATATTCAAATTAATCAAGTCCTAGCTGTACTAGATTGAGTATATTAGAAAAATACATTTAATCATGTTTCACTCAAAATGAAATTAAGATCCATGGGGATTATCTTTGAGCATGTTAATTTTTGAATAAATTAAGATATATATAAGAATAGATAAGGATAAGGTTGAATCGGATTTTGTAAGATTTCAAATTTTGAACATGAGGCTTATCTAGAAGTTGCTAACAAAAGCATATATTTTTAAATTCAAATCAAAAGCTTATCAAGTGGTTACAGATTGATGAATATCTTATCTAAACATGATAAGGAGAGTTGTTTTTGAATTTTCAAATTACCAACATCTTCTCAAAATATTCAAGGAATTATCTTAAATAACTAATAGTTGGACAAATAGGGAAGTGTAATCTTTAGATTTTTAGCCATTGGAAAAACTCAATATAAAAGGAGAAAGGATTCAAAATGTTGAGATACAACTCTAAAGAAAAATTTTCATTACAAGAATCAGTTTCTACCTTCTGAAAAGTTTCAAAAAGTCCTTTAGATACTTCTTTAGAGAGTTGCACCGAATCAAAGTTCTATAACAAGCGTTATCTTTTTCAAGTGCAAAATTATTTGAGACTTGTATTTTTGTTCTCATTTGTAATCTCTATACTTTATTGTAGAGAGGAGATAGTTTGTATTCTGTAGATCTGTATTAGCCTAGATAGTAGAAAGGCTAAATAGGTAGAGAAAAGTGTTGTAAAGCTATTGTGATGAATGCTTGTAATCTGTTTCTGATTTGATTTAGTGGATCAAGTGAAATAGCATCAGTGAAGTCAACCAGGTCCCTAGCAGTGGAGCTAAAAGAGAGCAATAGGCAAAGGGCTAAAACTCTATAAAATCTCTACCTAATATTCTCCTTCTTTACTCTTTTAATTTTTGTTATTTAACTATTGTTTAATTATTTGTTGGATTATTAAATTACCACTATTCACCATTATAAGTTGTTAAGAGAGATAATTTTATTATATCGAAAAAGTTTTCAAACGTTTAAAGATAGTATTTCGCAACCCCCCGCCCCCTCTCAATATCTTATATAAGACCAACAAAATCAAAGAACTAATATATGTATATATAGTTGTAGCTTCATACCTCGTGTAGAGAACATTGGGAGAAAGCCATCTTGTTTCCAACTATGCCAATGGAGCGGCATGGACCCAAGTATAAACTAAATAACAGGAGTTCTAATTTGGGTATTGTCCAATTTTGTATTAAAATTTGTGTTACTCAAGAAGAAGCCATTTATTTCAGTCATTCTATCAACTTTACTATCAACAAAGAGCATTGAACTAAATGTGATAGAGACAAGCGGTAACATATAAGCAAATGAAAACAAAGCTAGCTCAAGAGACAAATGCTTCACATAAGTAAAGAGAAGAAGGTAAATAATTTCACACAATTATCTTAAGGCCAATAAAGTTTCAACAAGCATGAAGAAACATACATGACTAAATGGTATTATGATCCACGCATATGGTATTATTTACATAATGTTGGCACTAAAGTTTTATGGTAAAGGTTGTTAAAGAAATGAAGTTCTTAACTATACAAATGTTCTAGCAACAATGCAACTACTCTAAAGCACACATGTACTAGGCAACATCTTAGCCACCAAGAGGGCTAACTCAATGCTTAAACCCCTTTAACTCTATCTGAAGAACGTTAGTCTAGAGCAAAATGTAGAGTGTTAAATTCAATTCATGGGCCTTGAGCCTAGTAATTAAAAAGGATTTGACTCTTTAGGCTAAGGTAATAACGCCTAGAGACTTAAGTCCATAAAGATTGGGATGATTAAGGGAGACTTAGCACAATAAGCTTAGAGTAGGGCTTGTTAGATCAGTTCACCTAATCCAATTATTTTCAATTTAGCTCACACTAAGAAATAAGGCTACTATTGGGCTTAAACCCATTAAAGAGAACCATTTAAGATCCATGAAAGAAGGGATAAATTCTAGTTGCTAATCACCACTACAATTTGATGGATGAGATCAATGACCAACTTCAATAAATATTCCATCCCCTCCCTCAATTAGATAAACAAAAATCCTGACTAACATCGTCACTCTATCAAACTCCTCACTCAAATGAATCAAACACTTAACTTCCTCAAGAGTATATACCTTATTCAATACAAATAGTGGGGTTTTATACTATGTAACTTCTTCATCTGTCACATCTCGTAGTAGAGCTTTATTGAGATGGCTTATTCCTCCTCTCTTCCACTCTTTACCTAATCATCCCATGAGTACTACTTAAGTTATGTCATTTCCTTTAATCATGTATAGTACATTTGTCATGCAACATGTAAGTGACCTTCATATTCAAGCTCCTACACTAACACTATAAAAATATATAAAGTTGGGATAAAAACATATAAATTTATAACTTATCAGCCTTTAATATTAAAATAATAAAAAATACTTGAAATATTTAGAGACCTTATTATGAGATGCAATAAAATGCCTTATTTAAGACAAAATAATAATAAATATAAAAGGGTATGAACCATATTAACTAATAAAGAAGCATTTCATAATGTATAAGAATACCTAATAAAATAGCCCTAAATTGCTAATAGTCAAATCAATTAAATTAATATAGTATACATGGAGAATCACAAATATTCCTAGGAAGGTTGGAACGGTAAAATTAATATTTAATTAAAGATCTAAAAATAGTGGAATATAGCAGAAAAATCCTAGAATATATTGAAATAAAATTCATAGTACACTCGTGAAAAGTTTGTAAAAACTTAATTGAATAGGTGTCAATAGGTGGAGAAACCACACAACTTCTTCCATATTTTTTTTTCAATTGGTCATTAATTAAACATTAATTTCTTAAATCGGTTGAAAATATATAAATATGGTGCTTTAGCCTTTCTATTTTTCCACAACTTGTTAGCGTTCTAAAATCTAAAAGTGGTGATTTTTTAGGTTTAGCCCATACCCTCTTATTAGGCAAACATACTTGTGGAGGTTGCGGAGTTAAAGAGTAGTGGTTTCTATTTGTGGAGCTCAAAAACCTATGAAACCTATAGTTTTTTTTTTTAATTGATATTTTATCATGCCCTAACATCTATAAGTCCTTCATACTACCCTTTAGTTAACCTAATTCTCTTAAATTTATTTTTTCATTTAAATTTTTAATGAGTTTTGTAAGTTTGATGTGCATATTATAAAAAATGCCTGCTTTTAAGTTTAATTCAAAGATAATAGTTTTAGGCCTCCTAATTTACCTAAACATTTTCATATGGTTCCTTATGGTATTTAAGACCTTTAAATACCACATTTACCATTCCTAATTAATCTCTTTTTATTCTAAATTTCAAAGGCTAAGGAATAGTTTGGTACATATGAACAATATGCTAATTGGCTATTTCTAATTAAATTACTAAACCAAAAAGTAAGTAATTAAGTGAGTTTATAACAATTTCTAGAACTAATTGACTTCATATACAATTTGTTACTTAAATAACTAATATTTGGCTATATAATAAGCATGATCGTTAAATAGATGTTAATTGGGTAATGTTTGAAATGAGCTAATGGTTTTCAAATGATAATAAGATATAAATGGTATACTAATCAAGTTTATGATATTGGATCAAGTATTAAATATAATGTGACCCAATTATGTAGTTATAATATCTTAAAAATGAACTAATATATCCCTGATTACAGCATACTAATTAAATGAATTAGGTATGTACAATAGGACCCTATGAATATGTGGAAAATAGATACATAAGCTAAGTGAATATCCCTAACTTGTTATTTTGTGTTGTGCCAGTCAAAACATAGTAAGCCACTCGTATGTTCTCATATGTGATTGTGAATTTCAATTATTTGATTATTATGATGCTCAATAATTAATGGATAGTATGAGAACATTATGGGTTATGTTGAATGAATTAGTACCATGTTCTTGAGACTCTAAATTATTACATTTGCTTACTTTTTAATGACTACTTACAAGAAAGTTTATGTTGATTATATTTGTACTTGATAGTTCAATGAAAGAAATGTGATGGTTAATGAATGTTAAGAGATTGTTTATTTGAGTGGTCATTAGCAAATATACAAAGAAACCACTACTAAAAACATCAAACTAGATCAATTTCTTATCACTTGCTCAATTCAATTTGCAACATGTTCTTATATTAGCCCAGTTGAGTTTGTAGCAATCCAAAGAGGTTACCTGTTTTAGTTTTCAATATGATCATTATAATAATCTTGTTAAGTTTGTGGGAATAGTAGAGGTCACCTAGTTTTGTACCAAATAAAAGGCATAGATAATAAATTCTAACCCAAATATTGATAAATAAACTATTAAGACAATCGATGGCTATGTAAGCAAGCAAAGATATAGTGATAAGTCAGGAATAAAGTGTTGCTAAGAAGGAAAGACTTAATCGATACTATACTCAATTCCTTACAGTACTTGATAGGGATTAAGTCCTTAGTCTTGTTACATGCAATCAAGCTTAAGGCCTCCAAAGCCTTTTATGTTGAATTTTGGCTAAGCAATCGACTTAAAAGGAGATTCCCTTCTTCGTTCAAGACCCTCGTCACTTTTTGGAGTAGAAATACTTGACAATCATTCAGGTAACGACAACTCCCTACTTAATTGAACCTTTGACCAACTCGTTTATAGCCTCTTCGGCCTAACTTCAACAAAGTTTGAATTGTATCAAGCATCTCGACCTAATAGATTCAGCTCAACTAACCTGACCACCTATTGTTTTCTTTGATTATGACCTATTTTTGCTCTCCACTGAGCTATTTAAGGCATTGCCAAGCTCCTCTTCCCAAGAACAATACGAATATCCTCTTTTGCCTTTGTCAAACGAAGCTTATAGTCTAATCTAGACATTGATCCCAAGGATGATTCTTTTATGACATTCTTTCACTTTCTCTTTTCTTAGCTTTACACCTTTAAGTATATCCTAGGATGTGTATTTTACCTCTTTTAGATTTCTTACCATTCTATAGTTTCACATTATGTACAAAACCTTAGGGATCCTCATAAAAAATGTCCCATTGTTGTATTAACCAAATCATTAGATAATTAAATATATTATTTATCTTTTTCTTGAGAATTACTCTTGAGTTCTCTTACTATTATCAACTCCTTTAGCAAAATTTAGCTAACCAAAAGAAATAAAGAACTATTGGCCATACTATGAACTTCTCCCTTCGCTCTCTTAATCAAATAGCCTCATCCCCATACAAGACTCGCCTCAAGCATTCCTTAGCCTAGATGGATTAAGAGATGGTCTTGCATCAAAAGAAATCTATCGGGGTGTAAGCTTTCACTTAATGAGTTAATCCTCTCATCATACTGCATAACAATTTTATTAAATGCACAAATATATGAATACATGAACACTTAAAATGCCAAACAATATATGAGCAACCTAGGAACTGCATGCAACTCAAAATTGAGCCCCTTATAGTTGAGGTTGGAGATAATTAACTGACACAAACCATCAACCGGGACTACCACCTTGGTTTTTATTCTATTTGTACTAACGTGCTCAAAACAATTCAAACTTATACATAATATAAACAACTTTACTTTTCATATGAAAAATACATTTTCCCTTTCAAAAAGATCAAACTCTAAGTCAAAATTCCTAAGTCTAGCAATGTAGTGGCCTCTGTAATCCACATCATATACCCTAAGCGAAAGTCACATAACATGGCCCTTTGCTAACAATTAGTGTCTCCTGGCGCCTAGTAAGCTCGATAGTTAGGATAGAAACTCAAATATATAATAATGGCATAACTGTTGCCTAATCCTAGCAGAAGCCCCCGCTCCTGTAGGGCTTCCTGCCTTCTATGTGAGGTGGCAGTCGGTATAGTTATGATGCAAACATGAAAAATGCATAACTCATTAAATTCCTCAATCAAATAATTAATTAATCCAATTTTCATTGTAATCAAACAATTTCATTCCATACAACTATGCATAACCATCATCACAAACAATTCTAATTATTATCTGATTAACAAGTCATGGCATTCATTTATAATATCAGACACTTGCATTTCCCATATCTCACAAGCATTTAAGTTCATTATATAAATTTAAGTGTATTTATACTACAAGCAAAACCAAGTATGTGGTCATCAGGAATCACTCTCTCAACCATAGTTGATCAATTGTAGTAGTCGGGATGTAGATCATCTCCAACAGTTAGGTTCCCCTACACATCCCAAATATGATATTATAAGAAATTGAAATAAAATTAGAAGGCTATCGTAAAATCTTTTAAGTTACACTTTTAACTTAGTTTTCATATTCTTCCTGGTTGTACTTAAAACTTCAATCACGTATAATTTTTCCGTTTTAAATCCGATTTTTATGATCTTATAGTCGATTTCCATCGTTTTTTAGTATAATTTAATGTCATTTGGTTATATTTTTTAGATAAGACCCATAATTCTATCCAGTGATCAAAATAGTAGAGTTCCTCAAGGTTTGGTGCTCTTTTAAGCTTAGTTTAGCTATTGGGCTTTTTGTTATCTTTGGAAATCTTTTAAGATTGGGAGTAGGACTTTATTCTAAGCTTAAAACACTCTTCAAGGTCATATTTCTATCCTTCTCTCATGAACTTACTGCTACTAAAATTTTCTTACATTCTTAAGTGAGTTTATGTGGTCAAATAAGCTTATTTTTTGTCTAAACTAAAGTTAACGATTTTGTTGGGCTTAGGGAGTTTTATGTAGGCTTCTTATGGGTCTCAAAACAACTTTTCTTAATTAATTAAGGTGCTGGTTAGAATTTTCTTGAGGGCCTAATTAGAAGTTCTAAGCTTGTTTTGGATGTTTTTAGGCCCAGTTTTGAGTTTTAAGCTTTAAACACTCATTATACTTACTTTGGTTGGTCTTTTCACTTTGTTTGCTTTGTTTTATTATATTTTTAAGTGGGTTTTCTCGTGGTTCTAGATCTGGTTGGTTGGGTTTATGGCTCTCTAACTTAGTTTTTCAAATTGTTTCATCATTTTCTTAAGTTTAGGTGATAAATCAGGAGCTTACACTACTTATATTCTAACTCCAACTCAACATTTTCTACATAAAAAGATTATTTAGTATAGACACCCAATTTTTAGCCCCCTTTATTTTATTTTTATTTTATTCCAATAGGATAAAGGGTCCTAAATTTGGAAAAAAAAAACATAAAAAAATATAGAAAATAAAAAAATTAGAAATTTAGAAAAAAAAAAGGAAAAAGCATAAAAAATAACAAACATAAGGAAAATATCAAAAACTAGAAAAATACAAAGAAACGCAAAAAAAAAATTTAGAAAATTAAAAATTAAAAAAGTCACAGAAAATAGAAGATTGAAAAATAGAAGATTGTAGGGAATTTAGAAAATAACAATTTAATAGGATAGATTTTTTTACAAGCTTAGAAATAGGACCATTGAGCTTAGGTTTAGATTTGAATCTAGCCTAGGCTAACCTAGTCTATATAGGCAATTTAATTGTATATATGGAGAAGGTACAAGCTAACAGTCTAATGGATGAACATATGGACTTGGCATTGAGTTTAAGGATGAGGTCAAGGGTTTGAATCTTGGTAAAAGTATAGAAAAGCTTTTATTTTTATCACATTAGGAATTGTCACATGTTAGGATCTCATTGCGCCATGTATCCTAACATGTGACAACATCGAGTTAGACAATGGGCTAACATGGTGCTACATAGCATGCCACGTATCACGTGAGGACACGTGGCACACTGTAAGTGGTTAAGTCAATTGACGTAGCACGTCATGTCACGTCAGCATTTTCCTTTTCTTTCTCTCCTTTTCCCCTCTCTTTCTCACGATTTCCCCCCTCTTTCTCGGCTGAAAAACAACCCAACCCCTTCACTTTGGATTCAATTTTTACACAAATTTCATACACAGAAGCATGATTTCTTACTCCAATCCTATTCCAGACATAGCCTATTTTGAATTGAACCAAAGAACGCATCTAAATTATGTCAAATAAGCATTCAAATTGAGCTTCACAATTAAAAAAAAAATAATGAAATTTCGAACATTATCATTTAATCCGATTTCTAGTTTCCTTATTTTCTGGGTTAATTTCGTATATAAAAGGGGCTTTAAGGGCTCACTATGAATACACAAAAACAAACACAAACACTAAATTCACTCACAATCACTCCTTCACCACTCTTTCTCTCTCTAGCTCAACTGCCACTCTCTCTCTCTCTACTTGACCTTGAGTAAAATTGGTCACTCATTGCAGTTACTAAAACTACTAGCTCCTTAACCTAACTCCCCTCACCCTTCACCATAACCCTAAACTCCACAACCACCACTTCAATCAAAACCCCAGCTGCCATAATCTTTCATTCGAGCCACCACTCTAGCCACCTCATTGGCCCAAACTAACACCACCACCGTAACAACAATGTTTCAAAACCCCGTGCCCAACACCTTATCGAACTCTAGTAAACTACCACCGTATGTAACCAACACCCCACAATCCATTAATTTCGACGTCGCATCTAAGCCCTACAATCCCAATCCAAAACACACAAATCCCCTTTCCCTCGCTTGATTCAATGGCCAAATCACCTCAAACCAACCCCAATAGTTGCTACTTCTTCTTCTTCAATTGGCGACCTGAATCCAATGGAACCCAACCCAAACTTCAACTTGCTATCTAACCTAAATCCAATACCTCGAATCAACCCTGCTCCAACATCCGACCTGTGCCCAACAAGTTGACCCATGTGCTCCAGCTTTAAATTTGGTCTAACTCTTATTTTGATTTTTTAAAAATTTATTTGTTTATTTATTTTATGATGTAAATGTAATCAAATCAATTAAAAAAAAAAGAGAGAGAGAAAATAAAAAGAAAAGGAAAAAAAAAAGCGAAGAAAAAGTAATTCATTTATTCATTTATTTTTTTAAGAATAAAAAATAATAAATTAGATAATATAAAAAAATAATAAAAATAAAAATAAGTAAATAAGCTAATAAATAAAAATCATTTTTAACACTTAGAAAAATAATTTTTCTAATAAAAATAAATTAACCATTCTTTCCAAATTAAGGCGCTTTAGAATTTTCCAAAAAATAAAACCAATTTAGGACCCTTAAAAATTTTTTTTTAAATAAATCAAAATGGATAAATAACATAAACCCAACTTTTTTAATCTAAAGTCAACTCAATCTGCTAAAGTTTTACAAAAAAAAAAAAACTATGTACTTCTAATCCCGAATAGCAAGTACATAGGCACCTATGGGGCTACGGTAAAAATAAAATAAAAAAAAGCCTAATTTTCCTTTTTAGCTTAGATTACTTAAGTTATTCAATTAGAGTAATTAATAACTGAGTTTTGATTTATGAAATTAAAAGGTGATTTTTAAGATTAAGGTTAAATTTAGAAAATTAATGG
This sequence comes from Lumnitzera littorea, assembly GCA_024138015.1. Lineage (NCBI taxonomy): Eukaryota > Viridiplantae > Streptophyta > Magnoliopsida > Myrtales > Combretaceae > Lumnitzera > Lumnitzera littorea. The sequence continues at coordinate 53,178,948 of JAMXBB010000003.1, read as the reverse complement.
TACCTGTAAGGATTTAAAATTCCTAACCCTTAGATCCAGATCTCTGGTTTAAAAAAACTGTTTTACAAAATCAGTTTTAATTATTAAAACCAATGGCTAAGTTATAATCAATATACCCAATTGATTATAACTTAACTCTTTTTCCTAACCTCGATCGGGTGGCAACTCCAAAGTGTTTTCAAAATATAAAAAGAATCGATTTTTTTTAAATCATAGTCAAGGGTAAGTATTAAATGGGAAGAGTTTAATACTGATCGGTTTAAAAAAAAAACTTAATCTTAAAAACCGAGGGGTGAAAAACTAAACTCGACATTTAACTTAAGTACTAAATAACAATTATAGACCATAAATTTATCATAAGTGCTACTGTAAACTCTGCAAATCTGGCTTTCTGAGTATAGAGTAAAACTCATGTACTGTAGATGATTTCTTTAAGTTAATTGAGCCAATAAGTTTAAAACCAATTAAAATTATAAATTTAAAACCTAAAGCAAATATGAAAAACCCTAACTTATTAATTGAAACTCTAATTGTGTACGAAAACTTTAAACCCTAAATATGTATAACTGTAAGAGATTAACTCTGAACTTGATAAAAACTTAATTGCGTATAAAAACCCTAAATCTTATATATATATAAATACTAAAGATCGAACTCAACTATGATAAAAACCTTAAGACTCAAACTTTAAGCCTATAAATGTACTAATTTGCCATAAGAATGATAAAACCTTAATTGAGCTAATAATTAAACAAAATGCCAAATCATGTAAAATTGCCAGTAAACAATTAGAGATGACTTCCATATGCTTATAAGAGTAAAATACTACTAATTCATAAAAGAATTATATTATTATTTCATAATTAATATTAATCTTATATTTACATAAATAAGTTAATATTATATTCGTTTAGATATTATTGGTTATTTAGATAATATAAAGTAAATATTAATAACATGATTTATAATTTACCTTAAAATGATATTATTTGCTATTCTAAATATTATTTATAGGATTAGAAATGTGTAAGGAAATTATAATATATGTTTATTGATTTATTGCATTTAATTTTCTATTTTCCCTCTTACTTTATCTTTTTCTCTATTTTCTTTTTATTCCTAAACTATTTATATATAATACATAAAATAATGAATGAGTTGACCAAGTCAACATGTCCTTATAAATGCATTAGATTATTCCTTATCTAGTGCATTTAATTTTTCCTTATCTTTTCTTTTTCTTCCCTTTTTTTTTCTTGGCCGTGAATCCCTCCCTCACTCTAAAACATTCTTCTAAATTTCTCAATTTTTATAATTACACACATAAATCCCTCACTTTTTCTTCTTTTCTAACCACCATTTATCTTCCTCTTCTTCTACTACCTTTCTTTTCCATTTCCTCCATTTTCCTTTTTATTACATAATATAAACTTCATTTTAATCCACTTTAGGAGGAAGGCAAGAAGGGAAAATCCATCATCAAGAATAAGTAATCACATACTCTTTATGTTTAAGTTTATTTCTTGTATTTTTTTATGTATTTATTTCAATATGCATATTTAGTTTAAGTCTTTTCTTGTATGCTTATGTATTTGTATATTGTTATGTTAAAAGTATTATATATGTAACTTATTCTTTATGAATGAAATCATATGTAGTTGTGTCAAAACTCATGGATATGAGCATGTTTCTTTTAGAAACTAAGTGTACAAATATATACATATATACTAATATACATATAGATACTTACCATATATATATTATAATTGTATGTAAGTATAAGTTATATGATTAACTAATTAGGGATATATATGTATATATACATGTATATGTATACGGCCCGCGCGCGCGCGCGCGCACACACACACACACACACACACATATATATATATATATAATATGTACATAAACTTATATATGTAAGGAATACTAAATTTCTACATATACATGTACAAAACCGAGCATATAAATGTGTACATAAGATATGTATATTAAAGATTTTTAGAAAATAATATCTAGAAAATGTAAAAATACATATAAATATACACGTATAAAAGTACGTATAAGCTTATGTATAAATACGTACGATAAAAGTATAGTGCATGTATAAATACGTATGCCTATGTATATAGATGTACGTACGTAAACATGTATATACGTATAGGTACATATATTAATATACTAAGTATTTGTATATCTAATAATATATTAAGTATAATAACATAAATAAGAATACATATATACATATGTATATGTATGAGTGTATATAATAATATATTAAACATAAGCACATATAATAAAATATCAAACATAATAAAATAATTGAAGATATAAGTATGTACATAAACACATAAGTAGATAAGTATAATTGTACATATACAAAATATATTTATTTAATGTAATATAATATACATACATATATTATGGGCCAAAACTATAATACATAATTAAGGCTCATAATCTAGTAATTAATTAAATATGATAAGATATAAATATACTTAGTAATAATATAAAATTTAAGAAATGTAAAAATCAAGAAAACTTACTAAAGTGCAATGTGGACTAATCAAAACATACCACGTCAATAGATATATCCAAATAAATAATTAAACCGAAAACTTCAAAATAATTAAGGATTAATAATAAAATTAATTAAGTAAATTAATAATAAAAACAAAATTACAATAAATAATAAATTAAGCTTAAAATAGAAAAATAATGAAGTTTTCATAAATTAAATTTAAAAATAAGAAATCATAAAAATATAAAATTTGGAAATTAATTAAGTTGTAAAATAATAAAGAAAACCTAAAAATTAATAAATAAAAATATTTAAGTCAAAATAATTAAATTTATAACAATTTACGCTTATATTGGAAATGTGGGTTTTGACGTCCAAAACGGACCCTATTGCATGAATGTATGTTCGAAAATGATAAAAATCAACTATAAATTTATAAATATCGAACTTAGAACGAAAAAACTAAACACAATTTAGGATTTAGAGAAAACTTAGAGATACAAGTAAATTGATTACATTATTTAAGTAATGTGATCTTATAAATAAATAAGTAGGATAAAACTTTAATTAAATAAAGAAATAACTAAATACAATTATTTATAAGCCTACATATATAATTTCCTATAAAGGGAAACCAACAAAAACATATCATAATGCGCAGATAAGACACAATTATAAGATATAAAATTCTTCAAAAAATCAAATGTGTTATATATATATGCACATATTTAAAAAGTTAAAGCACTTCGATGAAGAAATGATTTCATATTTAATGACAATATATGTGAATATAAGATGGTGATGATAATAACGCCTAATAATAATAATAACAATAATAATAATGATGATGATGATAATGATAACAAAAAGATAGAATCGTTCACTTACAAGAAATAAATTGAATATATGTATATATATATAAACATATTTAAAAAGTTAAAGCACTTCGATGAAGAAATGATTTCATATATAATAACAATATATGTGAATATAAGATGGTGATGATAATAACACCTAATAATAATAATAACAAAAATAGTAATAATGATGATGATAATGATAACCAAAAGATAGAATCGTTCACTTATAAGAAATAAATTGAATATATGTATATATATATACGCATAATATAAACTTACAATGATACTATGATATGATAAAGCTAAAGTATTTAGTTATCTAAACATTTAATTTCAAAATATTCTACCTAACTCTATTACTTTATCTGATATATATATATATATATATATATATATTTATCGTTACACTAATATCTATTCTACTATATATGAATACTATAAGTAAATCATGTTATAGCAAAATATTAATACAAAACTTATAAATAGTCGAATAATCTAAACTTATATAATGTTAAATAAACTATATGTTATTATCCATAGAATAAAGTAATGCAAACTCTGTTATGACTCTAAAGGGGGCATAGTAGGATTGCTTAAAATTTTCATATCATGTGTGTACCCATGATACGAAAACTGCCTTGTAAGTTAGAGGTTGCAAGACTCTAAAAAATTAGTCACTAAAGTTTTCAATTTTTAATTTAATTAACTTATTATAACATATAAGTGACTATAGATATCCAATAAGCCACAGTCCATCAGAACTATAGAAAATCAGTATCTCTTATCAAACAATAAGATTAGGTAGTAAAGTTCTAAAACTCAAACTTACGAAAGTCACAAAATCTAACTATAGTATTAATAATTATATGTAATATTTCAAATCATTTACACAACCTATCCTTAGATTCTAACTTTTAAGCACCTTGATACAGGTACTCAACACCCGGCTCTTAGCTTATGCCCCATTATCTAGTAACCCCTAAGAGAAAACTATTGGAAAGTAAGCTACAAGAGCTTAGTGAGATATCCCTCGCACTATACCATCAAACAATTTATTATCAATCCTATGAATGTATGAACAAGAAGTATGCCAAATAGTATATATGCAATTGATCGGTGCTACATACAACATCGAATTTAACGCTTTCCAAAGTAAGGGTTGGAGATACATTGGCACCAATCACAACCAAGCTCTAGCACTTTGGTTTTTAACCATTATAAATATATACAGAAATTCACTATTTCACAAAACAGGTTTCTATTTCCAATCGTCAATAGTATACAAATATCCAGATCTAGCGGTAAGGTGGCTCCCACTATCCACACTCATACCCTACAACGGTGGTCTCTAAACATAACCTCCAACCACCTACAGTTAGCGTCTCCGACGTTAATAAACCTGCAAGCCAAGGGTAAGGTCTTATTGTACCAATACTCCTGCATTATACTAAGCAAATCATGTAGGAAGCCATCCCTCTAAGGCCCTTCATTACTAACTACGTGAGGTGAAGGTTGGAACATTATATGCAATGTTTATGCTCCATGTATGATCCATTTAATTTTAGTTAACTCGAATATGATTAAGTTAATTTATAAGGTGGTCAAACATTATCAACAGATCATTCAAATTATGCAACAATCAATCATATAACAAAATCTTCAACTATTACATTTAACAATATTTTGTATAGTAATCAATCAATATCAGTCACATGCATAACCCGAACCCCCATGCATCAAGTTATTAATATTTAATTCATGTACATTAACTACAAGCACAAAACAAGCATAAACTCATCAAGAGTACTCACTTAGTATAAATGATGTCAAGGATCGTAATGGTCTAAAGGTAAGTCGATCTCGTTCTTAGGATCACTTAACATTAGGGGAATATGAAAAGTAGTAAGTTTAAGAATTAAATAACTAAACTAGTATGCTAAGTTGTACTGTTTACTTAACTCAGTTATTGATTTGCATGAAATCATGGATTCGAGCTTTTTATAGAATCGCGTATAACTTTTTCAATTTAGCTTAGATCTTTATGAACTTAGAGTACATTTTTATCGTTTTCGAGCGTACTTTTTCGTAGTGAGATTCGTTTTGGATGTTGTAACGCGTAGTTTGGACTGAGATATAAAAATAGCACAAAATTTATTATTTTGACTTAAAAAGTTGTAAAATAACAAATTAGGATTTTCTTAGTATATTTATGATTTAATAATTACTTAGATAATATAATTTGGAAATTTCCTTATTTTAAGCCTATTTTACTATAATTACTTATTTTTACCTATTTTTGAGGTTTAGAATTTATTAAATCAAAATTTTCTACTTCATTACATTTCTAATTAATTAATTATTTTATTAGTATTTTTAATTACGAAAATTAATTAATTTATGTTAAGTGATGACGTGGCAGTATATAAGGGTGCCACGTGTTACCTTTGTATCTTTTTCCTACATTTTCTTATTATTTTGTATTTGATGTTATATACATATATTAATATCTACTATTATATTTTACTAAATTTTCTAAATTACTTATTTATTAAAATTTTCATAAGTTACAACACACACACACATATATATATACATATTTATTAATTTACTTTATTTATTAAATTAATATTATAGTGTATTGGGTATGTACTATTCAAATATACATGTATTTCTATATATATACCATACTATTCATATACATATTTTTATACGTATAATTGACTTATGTGTTTAGCCTTATTTATGCATATTCTCCTATGTAACTAAGTAATGCAATCCTAAATATACCATATAATTATACACTTATATATACATATATTATACCTATTCATGCATTATACTAGTATTTTTGTATTTTATACATACATATCTATACCTATATATTTTCGACCACGTAGTAATACATATATACATATAATGAAAATACATAATATACCTATATATATATATACACACACACGCACAAATCCTTATATTAATTGTTTTTAGAATCAAATATACATAGTTATATCTACATAGTTATACATATGTGAACATGTGGACATGGTATAGTATAAACTTCAATACATGTGCATGATAAAATGCCCCTTTAATTATTACAAAATAATATAACATACATACTAAATACTTATTACAAAATACACATGATATACATACTACTTATCTACTTCCTTAGTGACTTCATGGAGTATAAATTAGAAGCTTCTTCTTCTTCTTCTTGCTTGTTGAAATCAAGATGAAAATGGAGGAAAAGAAAGTTGCTAGAAGAGGAAGATGGAAGGGTTTTTGAAAGTGAGGGAAATTGTTATGTTTGTGATTTTGTATTTTAATAAAATGTGTGTTTAGCTCCTAGTCTAGGCATGAACTGCAACAAGGAAATTGAAGGAAAGAGAGTGAAAAAAAATAAGAAAAATCAAGGCAAGATATTGTCATTAATTAACAAGACCCAATCCTTATCTAAATAGATTTGCTTAATGCACATAAGTAGCATATGTTGAAATAAATCAACACATTATCAATCGGAGGAAATATCTAGAAGTTTACGTGGTAGTGGGGAAAAATTTGGGGAGGAAAAAGGAAAGGGAAAAAGAAAGGGAAGAGGAAGAAAAGGAAAAGGAAAAGAAAAATTAGAATTTTCTACATACAAAAATTATAAATTTACTAATTATAAAATAAAGTTGAATTTTTATAAAATTTATTAATTTAATTGTTAATCGTTACATTTATAATATTTAGAAGTTATCTTTATACGTCCATTGATGATTTTACACGATTATGCATACAAATCGTTAATTATATTCTATTAGGGTTTTATCACTATTTGGGCATAATTATTCATTTTATAAGCTTAAAATTATAGTTTTAGGATTTTTTATCGAGTTCAAGTTCGATCTCGGGTACTTACGCATACATAGAGTTTAGGGTTTTCATACGCGATTTTGGTTTCGATAAAATTTCTAGGGTTTTTATTACTTATACTATATTCAAATTTATAATTTATTAAATTTTTATCTTGCTTAGCTTTAACGATTCATGAAATCATCTATAGTATTAAGGTTCAATTTTACTCTTAAATAGTTAAATTTACGGGGTTTACAAACTCATTAAAAAGCAACCATGAAAATGTAAAGATTTAAAGTAAAAGTAAAACATTATATGAAATTCAAAACCTAAGTGGAAATGGGAATCATAAAATAGATAATGAGCTGATTAGACCATTTAGTATGACATCTAGATACCCATTGGGTTCCTCTTATATCTATTTATTAGGAGATATCAATTAGGAAGTCAAGCTATTTGTTGATTACTAAGAGTTTATCAGCTTTGGTCAAGTGAGTACTCCTAATGACTCTATACTTATTTTATGCTTATAGTTAGTGCACCTAAATTAAATATTAATAACTTAATACATGAGGGTTCGGGTTATGTATGTGTCCGATATTAGTTGATTACTATGCAATGTACTATTAAATATGATAATTGAAGATTTGGTTGTATGATTGACTATTGTATAATTTGAATGGTTTGCTGATATTAATTGATCACCCAATAATTTGACTTAATTATATTTGGCTTATCTTAAATTAAAAGGATCATGCATCAACTATGCATTGCATTACTTATTCTGGTTATCACCTCACACAGAGGTAAAGAGAGGTCTTGCGGGGGTTATTTCTATATACTGAATTAAAGTGTTTTAGTATGGTACACTCATACAACATGACCTTATCCTAGCACATGGGCTTACTAAGCGTTGGAGACACTAACGTCTGGTTGAGGGTCGAGTCTAAAAACGTTTGCTGTAAGGCATAAGTGTGAACTACGTGGATAACCTCACCACTAGACCTAAGAGTTTATGTATTACCAAATTTTGGAAATGGAAAATATATTTAATGAAATATGGAATTTTAATTATATGGTTAAAAACCCAGGTGCTAGAATCCGGCTGTGATTACTGTAGATGTATCTCCAACCCTTACTTCAAAGGGCACTAAATTCGATATTGTATGCAATACTAATTGATTGCATATACTTTTTGGCATACTACATATACATACATTCATATAGTTATTAATAATCTGTTTGATAACTTGCTTGTCAATATAGTATAAGGGATAACTCACTAAGCTCTTGTAGCTTACTCCTTAACAAATTTTCTTTTACAAGTTGATAAAAAATTAGGCATGGGTTAAGAGTTGAGTGTTAAGTGCAAGTATTATGATACCTTAGAAGATATAATTTAAAGATAGTTTGTATTGCTAGTTCGAAACATTACTTGTAATTGTTGTTCTTATACTTAGATTTTATAACATTAGTAAGTTTATATTTTAAGTATTTACTACCTAATCTGGTCTTTACTACCTAATCTTGTCTTTTGGTAGGGGATACAGATTCTTTACTATTTTGAGGAACCGTAAAATATTGGATATCCATAGTTATTTATATTTTACAATGACTTAATAAATTTAAAATAAAAAACCTTAGCAAATAATTATTTAGAGTCTTGCAATCTTTGACTTACAAGGCTGTTTTCATATCATGAGTATACACATAATATGAAAATTTTAAACAATTTTATTAGACCCCCTATAGGGTTTTGACAGCTATACCTTAGTTCATACCTCAAAGAGTGGATTTCCTCATGAAGACATCATGTGATGGTTTTTCCTTCACCTAAAGTTAGATTTAAGCATATATAACTAAATAGAAATAAAAATAATATCTAAATATCCTTCTAAAACCTCACGTCCAGCATATTTAATAATCATCCATGTACATACTTCATGGTTTTCTCAAGTCACAAACTTCCATTCTAAGTACTAGGCATATATTCTACATAATACTAAATCTAGTATACTCATAATCCAACTTTTATGTAAGAGATTCATAAGCTTAATATCTAATGTAAACTAGTTATGTTATCACCTTATACACATATTAATATCTTCATGAAAATATATAAACTCCTAAGTATGGCATAATATAACACTTCAAATTTGAAAGCTTACTCGTCCTAAGAAGTATGGAAGGTGATTGTGCACTAAGAGTCCTCCTTTGGTCCTTGTTTTCCTTTTCCTGTTACAAGCTCCTTGTGATGCCACAACTCTAGGGTTTGAGGTTAGTTTTTAGGTGTCCCAAAGTTTTCTTAGAATGGTCTTTTAGGTAAACTAAAATGCAGGAGTAAGATGGCACTTTTATGCTGTGAATGTAAGTATGTATGTGTGGTAGTTTTGTATGGTTTTGAGGGGATTAGTCTCTCTTTTTGCTTATGTGTTTGAAATGTGAAAAATGGAGTAAAAGATGAGAGGAAATGAGAGAGAGTGTACTAGTTGTGTTTGTGTGTGTTATGCCTCTACAAAGTCTCTTTTTATTGCATCTAAACTTAGCACATAAGCTTTACTTTGAAATGATTGGATGATTGTCAGGACCCTAAGGGAGGCCTAGTAGAATTACCTAAAATTTTCATAACATGTGTACACTCATGATATGAAAACTATCTTATAAGTCAGAGATTGCAAGACTCTAAATAATAAATCACTAAGATTACTGATTTTCAAGTAATTAATTTATTGTAACATAACATAATACATAATTATAAATAACTATGGATGTTTGATATCCCACAGTTCCTCAGAACTACAGAGAATCAGTATCCCCTACCAAATAATAGGACAGGATATGCCAACATTATAAAACTACAGGAAAAATTAAATTATATTAAATTCTAACATGTGAATATTTTCTACAAAGAGTGTTTATGTATCACCTATAAAGATCTTAACTAACTCTAACACTAATGTACATATCTTCATCTCACACTCAACAGTCGAAACTTATCCCAATCCCATCGTAAGTAAACTTGCAAAAGAAAGACTATTAGAGAATAAGCTGCAAGAGCTTAGTGAGCTATCCCTCATACCATACTGGCAAACAAGTTATCAAACAAATTGTTACAACCATATGAATATATGCACACACAGTATGCCAAACAAAATATGCAATTGACCGATACTGCATATAATATCGAATTTTAACGCCCTCCGAGATAAGAGTTGGAGATTCATCGGCACTATTCACGACCGGGCTCTAGCACCTGGGTGTTTACCCATAACTTTGAATATCATATTTCATAAAATATTTTTCCATTTCTAAGTCGTCTAATAGTACAAAAAATCCCAAGCCTAGCGATGAGGTAACCTCTATAGTCCATACTCACACCCTACAGCAGAGATCTCTAAACTCGACCCTTAGCCATACAGTTGGTGTCTCCATCGCCTAATAAGCCCGTAGGTTTGGGTAAGGTCATGTTGTACGAGTGCACCGTTCAAAAACACTTTAATATATATAAATAACCCTTGCAAGGCCTCTCTTTATCTCCACGTGAAGTAACGGCCGGAATAAGTAAATGCAATGCATGGATAATGCATGACCCTTTTAATTTAAGATAAGCCAAATATAATTAGGTTAAATTATGAGGCAATCAATCAATATCAGCAAACCATCCAAATCATATAAAAATCAATCATACCATTAAATCATCAATTATCGTATTTAACAATATTTCTCACAATAATCAATCAATATCAAGCACACGCATATCCCAAAACCCCATGCATCAAGTTATTGATATTCAATTTAAGTGCACTAACTACAAGCATAAACCAACTCGCTCTAGTTGTAATAACCGATTGAAAGATTCTCGCCCTCGTCGAGATCACCTAATCATTATGAGATAACAAGGACAGTAAGTAGTTGACTCAACTAATGGTTCTAGATATCTATCTACTTAATTCTACTTAGATTACTATCAACCTTTATTCGATTAAACCTAATTGCTAATCGTACGTAACATTTTCATTCTATTTTCAATATGTACGAATTTATAGTCATTTTTCATCATTTTTGGACGCAGTTCACACGGTGATGTCCGTTTTGGATGTTAAGACCTGTGTTTTACGATGTAGACTAAATTTATTAAAATTCTAACTATTGAAGCTTAATTATTCCTATTGGCTAGTTTTATTTTCCATTTTAGTAGTTAATGATTTAATTGGCCATTTATTCTTATACTTGGGGAATTTTACATTAGTATTACTAATTTATGTCCTTAATTAAGTTTGATTCAATTTAGGAAGTGTATTAGGGTTTACTAATTTATAAACCTAATTCTTATGCACTCTTCTTATTTCTTATTTTATAAACCTATGCTTATGTCATCGCTTACATCATCAATCGCTTGTGTCATCACTTATGTCATTATTTACTTATGTCATGGCTTATATCATCTTTTAATTGCATCATTGCTTACCTCATCATTTAATTATATATGCCTTACCTCATACTTATGTCATACCTAAGTGTCTTATATACACTTTACTTATACTAACTATATACTTATACCAGTACTCTACTTGTATTTATACTAGTATACTCATACATATACTTATACTTATACATATACGTATTTTTATATAAATTTCGTATGCCAAATTTTCCTCTTAAGAAAGCTTCTCTAATTTCATTCTTTTTATGTTTTAAGAGTGTATTTGGCATGGTATAGGTGTGTATAGTTAGTATTTGTCTTAGTTTAGGTTATGTACATAGTGAATACTTACGTACAAAGGTCTCCATACTTGTATTCCTTTAGTATATCCTTATGTACATATACTTAAAGACATATACACATGCATCTCCTTCCCCTTCACCATGATTTCTATCCTTCTACACCTAAAGATAAAAACTTTATGCCTTCTTCAACATGGAGACACATAACACTTAACTACTCATCTAATCTACCTCTTCACCTAACTAATAAGTAATATAAAGCAATACATAATAACATAATTACATACCTTAATTTGTTCTTGAAATATGGAGAAAAAGTTGGAAAAATTTGGAAAGTGAAAGGGAAAGGGAAGGTCACGGCAATGGAGGAAGAAGAAGGGACTTGATTTTGTGTTGTTTTGTGTTTTTTTTGAAAGTGAAAGCAAGTAGGGTCCTAAGGGAAAAGGAATGGACGGCAAAAGAAGAGGAGAAAAGGAAGAAAAGTTTAAAAGAAAGGAAAAGAAAAGAAATCATTAGAAGACTTAGATATTTTCTTAAGTGAAAGAGACTTTTGTTGACTTTTCTAAATGTTAACTTTAGTCAACACGTGTTGACTTAGTCAACCTTTTGACTTTGGTCATCATGTGTTGACTTGGTTAACTTTCCAAAAATAAATGCCATTTTGTGTACATAATGAAGTAATTAGGGAAAATTAGGAGAAAGATTAAGGAAATGAAAGGAAATAAGAAGTTTAGTGAATTGATTAGTAAAAATAGATAATAAGATCTTCCATTAGGTATTTATATCCTATATACACCATTTGGTAAGCTACTTAGTATAATTAAGATGAAAAATGTCATTTAGGGTATTGATATTCACTACATATAACTTAAGCATCAACTAAACCCTTAACTCTATATAATACTAACATAGTTATATACTTAGAAGATGAATGTGATCTATGATGTAATATCTTAGTTTCTAATTGATTACTTTAGTATTGTATGTATTTATGAGTGATTACCAATGATTTGGTATAATACTAAGGTTATATTATCAATTAGGGTTTTAGGGTAAATTATAGTGAGTTAGTGCTTTTATATCCTTAAAGTTATAGTTTTAGGGTTTTATCACTTTTGAGCGCAATCTCTAGTGTTTATATATATTTAGGGTATAAAAATTTTCTACGCAATTAAATCTTCGATTGTTATATTAGGATTTTCATTTTAACTAGCCTTGTCAACTCTTAAAATCTTCAAGCACACTAGGGTCTACTTTAGGTATTAGGTTAAAAATTTTAAGGGTTTACAATGATGGCCTTGTCTCTTTACTTATTTTAAAATTAAATAGATAATGTGACGAGATAGTTTATCCTTATGCAATATAAGTAATAGCAAGATAAGGAAATTATCTTATCATAAGTTTTTGATAAGTTATCAAGTGGTAAGTGATTTCAACTGTTATAAACTGAGGACGGTCTAATCGTGATAAACGCCATATATTGTATGAAGAATCCATATTGGTTACCCTTCCAATCAAGAACTCTTTACACAATATACAAGGCTCTACAACATACCAGCTTCCTAAAAACACACAAATTCAAGGATATCATCACATAAACATATTTATATAAAATTTAAACTACAAAATTTACAGTAAGCAGTAATTTAGTACATCTAGGTCTATATTACTGATAAAACAAAAGTACATAAGTAAGCGTCCACATAATTAGTTCTCTCCATACATTAAATGGCCCACTCTTACCCAAGTCCCCAAGCTAACCTCTGGCATCTCCTAACCAGTCTCAACGAATAAGCCATCCTGCAACAAAAGTCTAAGGGGGTGTAAACCTAAGCTTAGTGAGCAAAACCCTCAGCCACACCATAAGCAAATTATCAATACATTATATTTACGTATATGAATAAATGATCAAATAGAATGCCAAACAATACATATAGTTAACTAGTCAATATACGTAACTTAGATTTAACACCTTCCGAAGTCAAGGTTAGAGTATACAAAGCACTAGTTAGATCCAGGTATTATACTAAAACTTACTTTAATATGGAACTCAATGTTTCGTATTTAAATCAAACAAGCCCTTTATTTTCATAAAACCAAGTTCTAATATAATTGTGAGTGAGCCCCTGTAGTCCACACTCACCCCTAAACGGAGGCCTCTAGACTCGACCTTTAGTCAGGCGGTTAGCGCCTCCAATACCTAGTATTCTCGCGAGCTAAGGTAAGGTCATTTTGTACAAATGCACCATATAGAACCAATAAATTTATAATAACAACCTCCAAATGGCCTCTCTCTACCTCCATATGATGTGACGGCCGAAATTATGTCTATGCAATGCATGTTGATGCATGTACCCGTTTCTTCTTATGAGTCGAGTATGGTTAAGTCCAATTATGATGTGACTATCTAATAGCACGCACAATCATTATCTATACTACCATGCAACAAACAAATTATTATTCGTACTTAAGGTAAATTCACAATTCAGCACATAATACATATATAAGCATTTCCCTACCCCACACCACAATCAATTAACAATATCATTTAAGCCCACCATCTACAATCATATATGAGCATGGAATCATAGGGTAAATACTCATTCAGCCGTGACAACTCGCTCTAATCGTAGTAATCAATCGAGAGATCCTTGCCTTCATCAAAATCACTTGATTATTACGATATAATGACGATAGTAAGCAATTAAATTAACTAATGATTCTAGATATCTATTTACCTAATTCTACTTGGATTACTATCAATTTTTATCTGATTAGATTTTATCACCAATCGTATGTAACTTTTTCATTCTATTTCTAATATTTACGAATTTATAGTCATTTTTCATCATTTTCAGACGTACTTATACATAGTGATGTCCGTTTTGGATGTTAAAACCCGTGTTTTATGATATAGACTAAATTTATTGAAATGTTATCTATTGAAGCTTAAAATTCTTATTAGCTAGTTTTATACTCTATTTTAGTAGTTAATGATTTCATTAGCCATTAATTCTTACACTTAAATGATATGGTTTATTATTTTAGAGGCTTATGTCATCATTTATATCATCAATTGTTTATGTTATAGCTTATGTCATCATTTGATTATGTCATTACTTACACCATCCATTACATATGTATACTTATCCTTATGTATTTATATACTTTACACATATGTTATGTATATATTTATACTTCTAACATACTAGTATGTATACTTGTGTATTTATACGTATACTAGTACACATATCCATATACACATACGATGACATACATATTTTTATATGTATTTTCGTATGCTTAGAATACCCTCTTAAGAAAGCTTTATAAATTTCATATTTTTGCACTTTAAGGGTATATTTCGTAAGGCATATGTATGTATAGTTAATATATACCTCATTTTAGGTTATGTATATAATGGGTACTTATGTATAAGGGTCTTCATATATATATTTATCAAGTCTATTACTATGTTCACATACTTATGTATATATATACATGTGTTCTTCTTCCAATTATCTATGGATTCCTATGCTTCTAAGCATGAATATGGAGCTTTTACTTCCAACAACACATGTGCACATATTATATCAAAATTCTACACTAACCTAACTTATACAACTAACTACTACATAAGATAGAAAATCATATGATAACATACCTTTTTCTCCTTGGTTTATGATAGTAGAAATTGTGAAAGTGAAGTGAGAAAGTATTTAGAATTAAGGGAGCAAGGGAGTTAACGGTTTAGAAGTGGAGAAAATGACTTTGTTTTGTGTTGTTTTTGTGTTTGAAAAAATGAAGATAAGTGGAGTCTAAGTGAAGGGGAAAGTGGACGGCAAAAAGGAAAAGAACAGGGGGGAAATCCAAAAGAAAAGAAAAGAATCCAATAGAAAGAAAGGGAAGGTTCTAGTGTGATAATAACATATTTGTTAACTTTTCAATATATTGACTTAGTCAACTTTTGACTTGGTCAACTCTTTGAAATTAAGAAGAATTTGTGTGTACATAATGAGGTAATTAAGGAAAATTAAGAGAAAAATTAAGGAAATGAAAGAAAATAAGGAGTTTATTAAAATGATTAGTCAGAATAGGTAATGAGATCTTTCTCTAGGTATTTATATCTTATATACATCATTTGGTAAGCTACTTAATGTAACTATTATGAAAAGTATCATTTAGAGTATTAATACTTACTACGTGTAACATAAGCGTCAACTAAACTCTTAACTTTATATAATACTAACCTAGTTATATACTTCGAAGATGAATGTAATCTATGATGCAATATCTTAGTTTATAAAGGATTACTTTAGTATTATATGTATTTATGAATGATTGATAGTTATCTTTAATCTTTTACTAACATCAATTAGGATTTTAGGGTAAATTATGGTGAATTAGTGCTTTTATATTCTTAAAGTTATCGTTTTAGGGTTTTGATCACTTTCGAATGAAATCTTTAGTGCTTATATACGTTTAGAGTAGAAAAATTTTATACACGATTAATTAATTATTTTAGGGTTTTTACTTTTACTAACCTTGTCAACTCTTAGGAATATTTAACACACTTGAGTCTACTTCAAATGTTAAGTCAAAAAATTTAGGGGTTTACATCAACTTTCAATTGATAAGTTATTTAATGTGATTAGTTGGTTTGCCTATCTATATATAACATAGCTTATAAGGGAAATAAGGAAGTTATCTTATATGTAATTCTTTTAGGGTTTGATTCTTAAATTAATTTGTAGGTTATGCTTCACTTCCTATGGAAATTTATAGTTTTCGAAAATTGAATAAAATTATTCAAATTAAATTTTCAATTATTATCAATAATAAACTTTTGAATTGAAAAACTAGGTTTGTTTTCTAAATGCAAACTTTAGTTTTTAGTTTAGTTGATTCTTAGGAATAATCAAGAAGTATTCTTAGTTAATTATATGTCCCTTAAGTAGCAGGGTTTATAAAGCTACTACTTGGGCAGCGTAAATTCAACCTAATACACGAATTTGGTCATGCGATGCTTGCATAGTTATTAAAATTGCAAGTTAAAAATATAATTCTATGAGTTTATAATTTTATAATGTTTTTTTTAGTTATAATAAATATAAAATCGTTTATATGCAAATTTTTAGTAAAATTATGAACTTTGATAAACAATTCTACAAATTTACAATTTTATTGATTTTGTACGCTTCTATACAATTCTATCGATTCTATATATTTAAATTAATAGTAAAATCGTGATTTTAACACCTGTATAGTGCTTGGCTTGCTCTTTATTTCTCAAGTTGCAGCTATCTAGCAAATTGGAGCTCCATCTTATATGTGGATCTCAATTTTAGTGAGTCGCCTTTCCGATTAGTTAGGGAGTTCAGGTTGCGGTGTTCCTCTTCTCTTTGTGCTCTATTTGGAGTTGCTATGCTCCATGTGGAAATTGCAGTTGAAGTCTTGGCCTATAGCTTCGGTAACTACGACCAAGCATTGCAGTTGCTATTCAGCTCAGTTTCAAGTACACCAAGCTCGGCCATGGCTTTGCTCTCGAACTCCTTGTTTCATGAAGTAGCTCAACTATGAGCTCAGATCTTGTCACTCACTGTTATTCTTGTCCTTGAATTATGCACTACGGCTCAGGCTTATTAATGGAAGATAGTTCGACCGTTATTTGTTGCAAGGAGCTGGGCATCGATGTTAACCAGTAGCTTGGCATTGGTGGAAAAGCTATTGCAGCCGATGGATGAGGTCTTAAATGAAAATAAGTGACAATTGCATAGGGAGCTTGCTGCTTTGAATAGGACCATAAGGGATGAGGAGTATTGCAGGCTGTCTGGCGAACTGGGTCATAGGCAATATGTGTGCCCTTCACCGACTTCCACCTTTAAAAGTGACGTTCTTTGTAAAATCTGCGGTGATGGTGGACACCCTACTATAGATTGTTCTATGAAGGGTTCTACCAATAAGAAAATGGATGATGAGTACTAGAATTTCTTGGCTGAGTCAGGAGGGACTACGCCCGAGTCTTCTAAGCAACCAGCACATTGGCTATTGGTTTCGATCGAAACTTCATGATTGTGTAGGAGGCCTCAGACATTCTGACCATGCACGGCTCAGGCGCTCAATTCTCGACCATGTAAAGCTTGGCTTTGGACCATGACTCGGGCTTTTTCAATTTTGCAGGCTTGGATTCGAACAAGTCATCCCTGCTCGATCGTCAAGAGTTGATGTGAGCTCGGTTGTTCATGTTACAATAAGAAGCCTGGGCATTGTTGGCCATGTCCCTACTTGGAGCTCGGAATCACTTATTTGCGATGGACAACTCAGCACGGACGTCACAGCATAGTTCAGCTTTGTATTGAACTGTAAAGCTCGCTTTTTGGCTCGGCATTATAGCTCGGAAAGGACAAACAAGCTTGGAACTGGAGCTTGGTAATCAGCCTTGGAGCAATAAGCTCAGCTCGGCTTTTGTGGAGCTTGGTAGTGAAATGCATAAGGGAGCTCGGTGTTCGTAAGGGCTGTATTTCCTTTCTCGTCATAGTACGAGCTGTTCGGTTATAGCAGCTTGGGTCTTGCCGCTGCTTTTTCATCAAATGACAGTCACGACTCTTCACTACAAATTTTAAACAAGCAAGAAAGAGCCTGGAGTTTCAAGGTCGATAAAAATGTTAATTCTGATTTGCTGCACGTGCTCTATCCTTTGGCAAATTCTTGTTGGTCGAGTGGATAAGGAGCTAGTTTTGCTCAGATTTAGTTTTTCTTGATCTAGCACTTGGGATTTGCAACTTGTCAAGAGCTAAACATGTGGGCGGAGTTCGACCTCTGCTGTCACGAATCAGCAGCTCAGTAGGACAAACAGGGAAACTTAGTTGCACCACTCGGCAATTATTTAGAAGGATAGTTCGCTTCACTCTGTACGGTGACTTGCACACACTATACTTTCACCTTCACACAAGGCAGTAGATCAACACGTGTCCATAAATTCTATACAAAGTTTAGCCCGATCATAGCACTAATTTGAATTTCTGTGCCTATCAATGTTGTACATGTGAATGAATTCCTCTGCTTCGAAAGGTACGCAACTCGTCCTGGCTCAATTAAGGCTCGGCAAAGACTTCGCTAATCAATTCAACCAAAAGAAATCCCAACTCAAGTTGTGATTACACTGGTTTGAGATGAGCTCGGCAAAGACTTTGCAGCACCAGTAAAGACACGATGTGCAGTTGGTGAGGACCGCTATTCACATTTTAGCTCGGAATAGCTCGTCGTGATCGGCAGGAAGTGCTCGTGTAATTAACGTATAGCTCAGCTCGGATTCAACTCAAATCTGTAATGAAATGGAGGTTGGCCTGTGAGTAGTACTAAACACTTAATGCATAATTGGTTGAAAGATCATGGAGTGCTAGATTTTCCAATATCTTTATGTTCCATTGTTACGCACTTAGGAACAGCACCATTCAGTGTTTGATGCGCATGTTGAATACTTCTTACAAGTTATTGGACCCCAATCATAAGAATTTGAACCCCAAAAGAATTTGTCCGTAAGCTTTTCAGCATGAGTTCCTTTTTGAATTGTCTCTAGGCTTTTCAATATGAGTTCCAGTTTCTTCCATATTGCGATTACTCAACCCAAGCAATCTCCAATGCAAATGTCACGCGCTTGGTGCATTAGTTGCACCTAAAACCAAACGAGCGTGCATCTAAAACCAGACAGGTGTGGTGGTTAATTAAGATTTCCTCTTTTCGAAGAGTGCAGATCCTTCCCACGTGTAAAACAGTGGCAGTTGTCACGGCAGTCTTACCAAGAAAATCTCGAGAAATATAACATGTTGGATTTTCTTACGGTCTCATTTTTATTATTTATAGAACCGATATCACCATCTACTCACCCTTAATTTGCACTCCTTCAAATATAAACCATCGAACAAATTCTAAATTTAATAGTTTAGATTTTAAAATATATAAATGAATAGTAAAATGAAGAACGAGATCCGTTCTGTCAAAATGATAGACAGGATCGTAGAACCTCCCTAACATGTTAATAGGATCCAAAAATTCAAATTAAATATCAAAAACCATAAAAATATGGAGAATAAAACATTAATATTTGAACTAAACACCAAAAGGAAAGTGAAATTTAAATGGCAAAAATGATGTGCCTAAGTACCTAGTGATCATTAGGACTTACCGTAAAAAATAATAACTAAGTATGTCATTCGAGATATCGAAGAAAACTAAGATGGAAGGGTTAGCAAATACAATAGCTTTCGTGGAGCTGCTTGGAGGATATGATACACCTATGAATATAATATGACTTAATACTTCACTTGATATGGTTTATAAACTAATGTTAAAGTTTACCCGCCACTAATCTTAAGCTATTTGACAAAATTAGATAAAAGTGTAAGAAAATTATACTCGAAGAGGAACATCTCACAAGAATGAATATGTTCAATATTTGAAAGGATATAAGATACCTTGCGGACTGTACTATTTATAATAAGTTCTTTAAGGCAATAATACAAATAAAAAGAATTACATAAAAAAAAAAACAATGAAGAAGGAGATTCCTAAAATGCTTGAAAAGGATAAATAGGACAAATGATGAAAATGGAATATAGTACAAATGTTAGAAATGTAAAGACAAGTGACAGCCTATTAATGGATTCATATTGGTGATTCTTAAGACATAGTAGTTGAGCTATGATGAAGTCATGGTTCCTACAAATGGATGGTATTTAGAACTATTGAGATGAAAGAGGGATGTTGTTCTATAGGTTGAATAAGTAAAGCTCGACATATAGAGGCCTCAACCTTATTATTTATCATGTCTATTGATTGGAGTTGGGCTCAATAAGCAATTACCTCGGCCTCCGCATTTAGCAAGTCAATCTTGGCACTAGGTAAGTCGATAACTAGGGATGGGTCAATGTAGAGAAGAATGTATCTAAGTTGAGACCTTAAGGAATTTGCCTACTGTCCTTCCATGTATTGGCACTTGCCCTGGGTAGGTTAACATAAAAGTATCCTCTTTGTGAGAGACTATAAGCCTTAGAGGTGTGCACGAATGAGGGGGCCAAAGGTCAGTAGTCCATTAATTTCCTAGGGATGTTGAAGATTTGCCTTCAAATCTTGGTCTTCTTCTTCTTTAGGCACATAGGGCATTAGGTCAGCGACGTTGAAAGAAGAAGATGCTCTGTATCCTTCTGGTAGCTCAAGCTCATAGGTATTGTCATTGATACGTCGAAGGATTTTAAAAGGTCCATCTGACTTGAGGGATAACTTCTTTGTCCTCTTCCTTAAGAAACGCTCCTTCCGAAAGTAGATCCAGACAAGGTCTCCTAGGTTGTAAATGACTCACCTCCTTCCCCAACTTCCTTATTCCTTTTATTGGGCCACAATCTTAGCGAGTTACTCAGCAACCGTCTAATGCAATTTTTAGAACTCCTCAATGTGTTACAAGCCGAATTGACTTTCTTCTTGGAAGGTTGGTCTAATAACCATGTCAAAAAGTAAATTCAGGTTAAGTCTAGAAACAACCTCAAAAAGTAACCTTCTTATTGAGGTATGAATGGTGCAGTTGTAAGCGAACTTAATAATAGGTAAGCATAGATCCCAATCATGTAGATTCTTTCCAACAATAACTTGAAGGAGGTTGCCGACTGTTCTATTCACAACTTTTTTCTAGCCAATTGTTTGCGGGCGGTAAGAAGTACTGAACATGAGCTTAGTGCCGACCTTAGTGATAAGCTTCTTCCATTGGGTTCTGTAGAAAAAGCTCATGAACTTTGAATCATGATTAGACACAATATTCATTAATACTCCATGCAGCCGTACGGTTTCCTGCAAAAAGAAATTAGCAATAAATAAAGCATTATTAGTTTTGTGGTAGGGAATGATGTAGCTCATCTTGTTAAAGCAATTAACCATCACCATAATAGAATCTTGTCTTCTCAATGTTCTAAGTAGGCTAAGCATGAAATCCACACTCAAATTAGTCCATAGCCATTTAGGTATAGGTAGAGGTGTATACTTTCCATATGACTCCTTCCTTCCCTTAGCAAGTTTACACACCTCACATTGTTCAAGTACTCAGCACACATCCTTCATCATCCTAAGCTAACAAAAATGTTCTTTCAACAACTCGACTATTATCTTCTCACCAAAGTGACCAGTTAAGCCTCCATAATGGACTTATCAAACAAGTAATTCTCTAACAAAACCACTCTAGCAGAACACACACTTCTTCATATTATTAAATAACGTCTTGGCACAGAAGATATCAAACATAGATCTTAAGTGCATGATGTAAGACATGAGTTTGGCACTATATGCTAAAATATCATCGAAGTACACAATAATGCATTTTCTAATCAATGGTCTCAAGACATGATTCATGAGTAACATAAAAGTGCTTAACACGTTTGTCAAACCAAATAGCATCATCATCCATTTAAACATACGATCCTTTGCTTTGAAAGCAGTCTCATTTGTATTTGATGGCAACCACTCTTAAGATTAATCTTTGAAAAGACTCGGGTACCATGTAACTCATCAAGCATATCATCTAACCGTGGAATCGAAGATTGGTACTTAATAGTGATTTTGTTGATTCCTTAGTTATCGATACACATTCTCCGTGAGCCATCCTTTTTTAGCAATAAGAAAACTGGCATGGCACAAGGACTCATTCTTTCTCGGACATATTCGCGGCCAATCAACTTGTTTCTTCAGCTTAGCATCTTGCTCAAGGTTGAGCCTATAGGTAAGTTGGTTAGGTAGAGCAGCTCCAAGTTGAAGGTCGATACAATGCTCTATACCTCTAATTGGTGGTAAGCCTCTTAGGATCTCTACAGGAAATAGGTCAGTATACTCTTGTAGTAAAGTTCGTAAATTGGTAAATAAAGTTCCAACCTCTCTCAACTCTAGAAGTTTCTTAACTAACAAGACATACATTCTTCCATCTTGGCATCTTTAGAAAATTAAGCTCAAGAAATCACTTAAGACTTCCCTTACAGTGATTGGGTAATCTTCTCTTGTGACTCTTGCACTTTCTTGGGGCTCATTAGGGTTAGTATAACCTTCTTCCCATCCTTTTGGAACATATAAGTGTTCTATATCCATCATGTAACACTCTCAAATCAAATAGCTAAGGTTGGCCAAGTAAGATATGTGAGGCACACATGGGTAAGATGTTGCATAGTACCTCATCCTTGCATCTCTCACCAACAATAATTGGTACTTTAACTTAATTGACAATAGGTAGATCTCTCTTCTCATTTAGCTAATGAATCTTATACAACTTAGGGTATAGGTAAGTTAGCAATTTTAGGGCTTTAACTACTACCTATGCTATCACATTGGTACAATTCCCTTCATCAATGATTAATGCACAAAGCTTGCCATTCGCTCAATAGTTTATATGAAAAAGGTTCTCCCTCTGCTCATTCTCGTCAAACACAAAGGTACTGAGAGATCATCATACAACAAAACAATATTTAGGTACCATTTCAGGTGGGGTAACGACATCAGAATCTTCTTGGAATTCTTCTAGCAACTGACTAACTCCTAATTCATCTTCTCCTTTACTAATACTTTCTACTTTGAACTAGGGCTTGTCTTCCTTAATGGTCATGACATATCTATTCCATTGAGTAGTTATGTATCCAAAACCAAGGCACTTTAAGCACTTAAACTCTTAGGTCTTCCTTCCTGAGCTCTAACCTTAGTCCTTCCTGACCTTGACCTCTTTAACTTTGCTTTTGCCTTGGCCATCATCAGGTTTGCTTGTCATTTGACCTCAACGGTTGACCTCAAAACTATATTCAACTCTGTCATATCCAGGTTGGCTTAACATACCACTCCTATTCGGTAAGCCAAGTTGGCTACTTCAACACTAAGTTGATCTGGTTCCACCTTTGCCTTTCAACCCTCTATACTACTTGAATGGTCTTATCTAGAGTCTCAAGTCTCTATAACTCCACTATATTACCAATTTTAGTTCTAAGCCCAGAAGTGAACCATGTTGTAGTTCGTGTCTCAGGTTTGTCAAAATCACATTTGATCATTAGTAATTGAAATTCTCGGACTTACTCCTCCAATAATCTATTACCTTATCTCAAATCTTAGAGACATTGAAAAGTGTCCTATTCATAGTATTCTAAAACAAACCCACTCTTTAGAACTCTCTTCATCTCATTCTATGTTCGGACTTCTCATTGGGTTCTTTAACATACATTCTGTAACTTTTTCCACCACATTGCTACACACCTAGAAAATTCTAACGCAACCACTCAAATATGAACAGCATCATCGTAATCATAAAAGTCAAATATCTTTTCAATCTTCTCCTCCCAATCCAGGTAGTTATCAACAGTATCAGACACATTAAAGCCCGGAATTTGCACCTCAAGATGCTTAGCTCCTCTAGAAGCCCTAAGCTCACGTTCTCCTAATCCATCATACTTGTAAACCCCACAAATTTAAACCTTTTAGATATAATGTCAAACTCGAGTGCTATAGATATTTCCCTAAGTCAAAATTTTTAAATTTGAAACTTAAAATGAATATAAAAGACCCTATTATATGGTTCGAAAGCCCTAATAGAATACGAAAACCCTAATCTTTACATATGTGTACTTTTAAAAATACAAACCTAAACTTAATAAAAACTGTAAATACTAAACTATAAAATTATAAAACTCTATAAATTACCTTAATGCTTAAAAAGGCATAAATTATAGTATTATCATTAAATTTGTGAAACCGCATAAAACCGATAACAAACTATCAAAGATAATTTTAAATAATAACAAATAACAAAACTAAGCCAATTAAAAGAATAAATAAATAAATTTACAAAATTAATCTTACATGTGTACGTAAGTGGCACCATAATATGCATACATATATTCAGTGCGAACAGTAACCAAGAACAGATAAGGCCGGTCGCTAGATGGGTCCAAGCTTCTAGAATGCTCAAAAAAGAGCTAATGGAGACAAGTACGAAAAGAGCGACAAAGACTAATAGAGCAATAAGCAAAAACCCATGAACAATTCCACAGGATATAACGCACTAAAAAAACCTTTGATGACTCACGGTACAATTCGATATGACGCACGAATTGGTCCGGTGAGGTCACTCGCCACCTAACCTTGCTTAAGGAAAAGGATAAGAGTGATGTCGAGAGTAAACAAGCAGTGTTTACGCAAGGAAGAAAGTACTTAAGTGTATTAAAAGTAATCTGATAATCTTATAACTCTAAGTACAGGGGTATTTATACCCACAAACTAGGGTAACTTGCTCAAAAGGGAAAAGACAAAAAGGGCATTTCCTAAAGGGGCAATGTATATGTTACAAAGGGGAAAAAATGACTATACAAAAAAAATAATCATTAGTGCTAAATAATCATTAGTGCTACAAGTTTTACATGTGATACTATACACGTGGCAATACGGCATTGGTAAGGTTATTAGGAGATGTAGACAAAAAGTATGAATAGATAGGCTTGTCTGAGCAGGGATGGCTTAATCAATCCAGGTTCACTCTCTCGACTTCTCGACAAGGATGATGCCAAGTGATTGGGCAACTCGGCAATAGAGAGTAATCATCAACTCGGCATGCCATAGAATAAAGGGTAGTCATATGGTACGGCATTAGAGGTGACTCGGTAAGTAAGTACTTGCCCTTGGTAGGGGTTGGTTAGAATATGAAGATTCATCATGCCAACTCCTTTAGTCCTCAGGCTCGACTACGAGTCAGGGGTCCCATAGCTTAATTTCCATCATTCCCTCTAGGTTGTTTTGGATTTGGGATTAAATCCAAATGGTGTTCGCTCAGTCCTCTGTTAAGGTGGTATGGACTAAAGTTGGCAATGTTGAAGGTGTCAGAAACCCCATGGTCCTCAGGTAGCTCCAACTTGTAGGAGTTTTCACTGATTTTCTGGAGGATTCTGAAAGGTCCTTTCGCTCTTGTAAATAACTCGTTATTCCTTTTGTTCGAGAACCGCTCCTTACTGAGATGTAGCTATACTAAGTATCTCAACTAAAATTGTTTAGTCTACCGACCCGTGGTCTTTTCACACATTCTTCTGGCAACCTAGTCAATGTGCCAAGTGACCTTATTGTAGATGTGCTACAGGGATTATACTTCAGCTGAGGCGTCGAGGTCCTCTTGTGCGGGTGTGAGTACAAGGGTGTGGTCAAGGGGTAACTTAGGATTAAATCCATAGACCACTTCAAAGGGGGTCTGCTTAGAGGTATCATGTACAGTTTGATTATAAGCAAACTCGACCACTGGTAGGCAGATGTCTCAATCAACTAAGTTCTTGCCTACTGTAGCTCAGAGTAGTGAACTCAAAATATGATTAACCACCTCGATTTAGCTATCAGTTTGGGGGGGTGACATAAGGTACTAAAGAGTAATTTGGTTCCCAACCAACGCCATAGGGTTTTTCAAAAATGGCTCAAGAACTCTGGGTCTCTGTCGGAGACCACACTTCTCAGTACGTTATATATCTACACAACCTCCTGTAAGAAAAGAGAAGCAATAGCCGAAGCGTCGTTAGTTTTGGTACAGGGCATGAAGTATACCATCCTACTAAACAGATCCACAACAACCATTACAAAATCTTTTTCCCGTGCAATTCTCGGCAATCCGAGAACAAAGTCTATGCTTAGTTCAGTCTATGGCCTTATCGAGACAAGTAAGGGCATTGCTTTTATTTGTTTGGCTCGACACTTAGCCTTTTTGCACACAGCACAGCTTTCAACCACTCAGTGCAAATCTCTTTGCATTCTCGGCCAAAAGAATCAGCCATTCAATAGTTCACAAGTCCTCCTTTCTCCAAAGTATTTAGAGAGTTCACCACTGTGGGCTTCTCTAATTAATAATTCCTGCAAGGAATAAGTTGGTATGCATAGTTTCCCCTCCTTCGGAACAGATAGCCATCCTCCACATAATATTCATCAACTGTCCTCCTATCTACGCATTGCAAAATTATTGGTCTAAAGTGTAGATCTTAGGAGTACTGTTCTTTGATACTCACAAAACTAAACAGTTTGGTCTGCAGTTCTGATAAAAGCGCATGCCTTCTCAAAAGAGCATTTGCAACTACATTACTCTTTCCTTGCTTGTATTTGACCACAAAAGTGAATCCATTAAGGAATTTAACCCATCTCACTTACCATTTGGATAGTTTGGTATGACTTCAGAGGTACCGTAATGATTCGTAGTCAGTATATATGATAAATTCTCTCGATAGTAGATAGTACTACCATACTTGCAGTACTTGGATTAGTGCCAAGAGCTATTTGTCATACAAGGAGTAATTTAACTGGGGTCCTTGGAGCTTCTCACTATGGAAGACAATTGGTTGGCCTTCCTACATCAAGACAGCACCTATTCTAATGTTTGATGCATCATACTCTAGCTTAAAAAATTTTTTAACATCGAGGAGCACTAACACCGGGGCGGAGGTCAACTTCTTCTTTATCTCGGCGAAACTCCTCTCCTCCCTTTCTCCTCATCGAAAGTCAGTATTTTTCTTCGTTAATTCAGTAAGGGGTACAGCGAGGGTATTGAAGTTCCTGATGAACATTCGGTAAAATGAAGCCAGTCTATGGAAACTTCTCACGTCAGTATTAGTAGTAGGAGTCAACCATTCAACAATTGCTCGAATCTTCTCGTCATCGACTCACAAGCCTCCTCCACTAACTAAATAGCCCAAAAATATCACTTCCTCCTAGCAAAAGCAACATTTCTTTAAGTTACCAAATAATTTCTCGGCATGGAGAATATTTAAGACTGCTTAGATGTATTCATAGTGACTCGGCATGTTGACACTATAGATTAGGATGTCGTCGAAGTACACCACGACACACTTCCTAAAAAGATGTCTCAGCACATGGTTCATAAGCCTCATGAAAGTGCTTAGGGCATTCGACAAGCCGAAGGACATGACCATCCACTTATAAAGCCCATGTCGAGTCTTGAAAGCAATCTTCCACTCGTCTCCTAGCCTCATGTAGATTTAATGGTAACTAGACTTGAGATCAGTCTTACTAAAAATTTGGGCTCCACTTAATTCATCTAACATGTGTTCTAGCTTCGAGATTGAATTCCAGTATTTGATCGTGATTTTGCTTACAGCTTGACTATCAACACACATCTACTAGGTTCCATCCTTCTTTGTCATTAGAAGTGTAAGCACAGCACAAGGGTTGAGACTCTCTTTCACGTATTCTCTTTCCAGCAACTCATTGACTTAACGTTGAAGCTTAGAAGTTTGTTTGGGATTCATGCGATAAGCTGGCTTGTTCAACAATGTAGTGCTAAGTACTAAGTCAATGCAGTGCTCTATGCCTTGAGTCGAAGGTAACCCTTCAAGTAACTGTTTTGGGAATAGGTCGGCATATTCATCCAACAGTTCCCTCATTTCTTGGGGTAAATCGTCCCACTCCTTCATTTCCAATAGTCACCCGACCAACAAGAGGGTCGGCTCATTAGCATTAATGGCCTCCCAGAGCTCAGCTCTACTCATTACCAAAGCCTTCTTTGATCCGCAAGCAAGTTTCATTTGTAACTTATGTGAACTTCGCTCGGTGGCATCAGATTTAGCGTGATCTTCCGATCATCCTTCTCGAGCATGTAAGTATTCCTGTAACCGTCACGGATGATTCTCCTATCAAATAGCCATGGTCTTCCTAACAACACGTAGGAAGTGTGCATAGGCAATATGTCACAGAGAATCTGATTGAAGTAATTGCCAATAATGATCAATAGCAGTATTTATCGAGTGACGTGTAATGCTCCCTTCTCACTTAACCAATGCAACTTGTACAACTTCGGATATGCAACAGTCAACAACCTCAATTTTGAGACTAGGTCGGCTAACATTACATTGGTGCAGCTTCCACTATCCATAATTAGGGCGCACGTCTATTCATTCACATTGTAAGTGATATGAAATAAGTTCTCTCTTTGCTCCTCCTCTCGTAATGGTTCCATGCTCATAGTACATCGGACAACCATGAGTAGCTGGTTTAAGTCCTCAGCATACATGTTTTCCTCAATCAACTCGTTCTCGGTGTTCTCCTCTATAGGAACCTCCTCCTCCTCCTCGGGTTCCTCATCCGTACTCTCTATGTCTAACTCCGGGATGTCTCCTTTGATGACCATTGTCCTTTGGTTTGGGCATTAAGTAGCTATATGTCCGAACCCCTAGCATTTGATCTGGCTGGTCTTCTTACCAAACCCTTACCCTTTCTCATACGTTCAGGTCACACTACATCTTTAAGTTGGCTTTTCTGCTTGGCTCTGACATCAACCCTTCTGTTCGGCTCAATACTCAGCAAAGTCTGGTTACTTACCTATCCTGGTCGGCTAGTCGACATTCAGGTCATTGCTTGGCTTCCTCTTTGCCTCTCTACACGCTAGGCAATCTTAACAACTTCATCCATCGTATCAAATTGTTAGAGTTCCACAATATCTTAGATGTCTCCTCTTAACCTTCTAACAAATCTTAAGACTGTTTAGGCTAATGGTTCCTCCACTTCGCATCGTATCATAAGCATTTGGAATTCCTGACCATACTCATCAATAGTTCGGCCTACTTGTCTTAGCTCCTAAAGTCGAGTGAAAGTATCTTGGAGATATGTTTATGGCATGAATCTATTTTTTAGCACTCTTTTCATCTAAAGCCAAGTATTAATCTCTCAGTACCCCTCTCTCCTTCTTATGGCCTAAAAGTTCTTCCACCACATAGCGACATATCTAAAAAATTCAACAACAACAGTCTTCACTTTCTCGTAATCCTCATACTAGTAATAATCAAACACACACTCTACCTTCTCTTCCGAATCCAGAGACTCGTCAATATTCCCAGATCCATTAAAACTCAAAATCCAAAGCTTCACATGGTCGGATGCTTGGGGGAATCGTACACACTCCTCTTCAAAATACTCTTCTTCCTCCTCATCAAGCTCTCTCATGTCTATCATTCACCTTACTCATCCGCCAACTCCTCCACCTCGAAATGGTCGAGCTAGGTCCTGACTTCTAACAGGTTGAGCATCTTATGGAGTGTTTTGCATGGCCTCAGTAGGTCAGCAAGACAGTGCATGAACAACTTAGGTCAGATTTACTAAGAGATTAGTTACCTCATATAGCCTTTCGTCAGTGCTTCTAGGAGTTTCCTAAGATTGACACCCATGGTGGACAACTCCACCATCATCACCAGTACCAACATTTATATTTGGGTCTATCATTTTTTTTTTCACACAAATTCAGAATTTAAACAAACACTACAGAAAGTGAACAACTAATAACATAGTAGGCAAATGAACTTAATAACTAACTCCGTTTCATACAGGCAAAACAGAGTACAATAGAAATTCAAGAAGAACTAATTTTAGTTCACACAAAACCTCTGCTTTGATACTAAGATGGTATGAATTGTGACTAAGAATAGACAAAGTTGGTCGTTGGTCGTTGGATGGGTCCAAGCTTACAAAAAGCTCGAAAAAGGGCTAATAGGGAAAGGTACGAAAAGAGTAACAAAGACGAATGGAGCAGTAAGCAAAAACCTACAAACAGTTCCAGAGGATATGATGCACTAAAGGAACTTCCAAGGACTCACGGTACAATTCGATATGACCCGCGAATTAGTTCGATAAGGTTACTCACCACTTAACCTTGCTTAAGGGCAAGGATAAGAGTGATGCCAAGAGTAAACAAGCAGTATTAACGTAAGGAAGAAAGTACTCAAGTGTATTGAAGGTAATCTAATGATCTTATAACTATAAGTACAGGGGTATTTTGTACCCATAAACTAAGGCAACTTGCCCAAAAGGGAAAAGACAAAAAGGGCATTTCCTAAAATGGCAATGTACAATTACAAAGGGGCAAAAATGAATATATAAGGAAAATAATCATTAGTGTTACAGGTTCTATATGTGATACTGTACACGTAGCAATACGGTATTGGCAGGGTCGTTAGGAGATGTAAACAAATGGGCTTGTTTGAGTAGAGATAGCTTAATCAGTTCAAATTTACTCTCTTGGCTTCTCAGCAAAAATGATACTGAGTGATTGAGCGGCTCGGCAATAGAGAGTAATTATCAACTTGGCATGCCACAAAATAAAGGGCAGTCATATGATATGACATTAGAGGTGACTCAACAAGTAAGTACTTGACTTCAGTAAGAGTTGGTTGGAACATGAGGATTCATTGTGCCAACCCCTCTAATCCTCGGGTTTGGCTGCAGGTCAGGGGTCCTATAGCTTGATTCCCATCAAATGTGATATGAAGAATTTAGATAATCCTATTAGGCTCCCTTTAAGGCCATTACAATACTGTTCCTTCTCATCATACTCCTCTACTTCATCCAACTTAAGTCTCCCTTTCGTAACTCTGTTAGCATGTCAAGGTGGAGCTGGGTTTACATTAACAGCTTCAGGTGCTTGATTCTCACCAATTTGTCTTCTTGGTGTTGTTCAACATCAACTCTCTCTTACGACCTAGTCTCTATGGCCTGTTGTATAGAAATAGCCAAATCGACCGCAATAGTAATAGGGTCTTATATCTGCTTGTCAGTAGTTCGTAAGGTATGTTGGGTAATACGGCCATGTTCACAAGCATTAATCTCAGTATCATTAATCTCTCCTTGAACATTAGGATTCGACATTCTCAATATAAAACTTCAAGAAATCCTTTACTTACACAAAAAATTCTCATAAACTTAGAAAATATGATTCAAACAACAAACTAAGAACTTGCTCTATTTTTCAAGTGGAGAATAGAGTATAACAGAACAAATACACTAGCAGGAATTAATTTAATACGGCTTTTAGTCGTAACCTCAAGCTTTGATATCAGGATTATATAATGTGCTTAGGTATTCAGTGATCACTAAGACTTACCGTAGAGAATAATAACTAAGTAAGTCCTTCAAGATATTGAAGAAAACTAGGATGGAAGGGTCGGAAAATATAATGGCTTCCGTAGAGCTACTTGGAGGATATGATATACCTACGAACACAACACGACTTAACATTTCACTTGATGTAACTCATAAACTAATGTTAAGGTCCACTAGCTACAAATCTCAAGATAAAAGTGCACGGAAATTGTACTCAGAGAGAGATATCTCACAAGAATAAGTATATTCAATATCTAAAAGGATGTAAGATGCCTTGCAACTGTTAGGACCCTGTAGGAGGCCTAATAAGATTGGCTACAATTTTCATATCATGTGTATACTCATGATACGAAAATCGCCTTGTAAGTTAGAGATTGCAAAACTCTAAATAATTTATCACTAAGGTTTTTGAATTGTTAATTAATTAACATATTATAAAATATAAATAACTATGGATATCCAATATTTTACAATTTCTTAGAACCATAGAGAATTAATTCCTACCACATGATAAGATCAAGCAGTATAGACTTAAAATTCAAACTTATTAAAGTTACAAAGTCTAAATAGATAAGTGGTATTTATATTTAAAGATCCAAATGAACTAAATAATCTCTCTCTAATTTTAACCTCTAAAACATCTCATTACTTGCACTCAATGCTTAGCTCTTAACCCATGTTTAATTGTCTATTAACCTGTAAAAGAAAAACTAATGGGGAATAAGCTACAAGAGCTTAGTGAGTTATCCCTCGTACTATACTAGCAAGTAAGTTATCAAACAAATTATTACAATCATATGAATGCATGTACACACAGTATGCCAAATAATATATACAGTTTACTAGTGCTACATATAACATTGGATTTAACGCCCTCTAAGATAAAGGTTGGAGATACGTCGGCACTAACCACGATTGGACTCTAACACCTAGGTTTTTAACCATAAAATTTAAATTTTGTATTTCATGAAATACATTTCCATTTCAATGAAATCCAATAGTATACAAAATCTCAAGTCTAACGATGAGGTGGCCTTCACAATCCATACTCACACCTTATAGTAGAAGTCTTTAAACTTAACCTTCAGCCATACAGTTGGTATCTCTAGCACCTAATAAGCCCATAGGTTAGGGTAAAGTCATGTTGTACGAATGTACTGTATTAAAACAATTTAATTCAATATATAGAAACAACCCCCACAAGGCCTCTTTTTACCTCCGCGTGAAGTGATGGCCAAAATAAGTAATGTAATGCATGGTTGATGCATGATCTTTTTAATTTAAGATAAGCCAAATATAATTCAATCAAATTATAGGGCAATCAATCAATATCAGGAAACCATCTAGATCATGTAATAGTCAATCATACAACCAAGTCTTCAATTATTGTATTTAATAATATTTTTCACAGTAATCAACTAATATCAAGCACATGCATATCCTAAACCCTCATGCATTAAGTTATTAATATTTAATTTAGGTGCACTAACTATAAGTACAAAACAAGTATAAAGTCATCAGGAGTATTCACTCGGCCAAGACGTTCCTTAAGCATCGTAAGAATCCATAAGAAGATCTGAACCCTCATCAGGATCACCCAATTATTATAAAGTAGAAAAGTAATAAGTAACTAGGTGAACTAGTTATTCTACGTAATGTTTACTTAGATCTACTTAAGTTTCTATCAGTTTTCCTACAATTAAAATCTTTTGTTAATCATATATAACTTGTTTGTTTTATTTTCAATATTTATAAACTCATAGTCAATTTTTATCGTTTTCGGACGTACGTTTATATGGTAAGATCCGTTTTGAACGTTAAAACTCACATTTTTCAAGATAAGCCTAAATTGTTATAAATTTAATTATTTGACTTAAATATTTTTATTCATAAATTTTTTAGTTTTCTTTATTATTTTACTTCTTAATTAATTTCTAAATTTTATATTTTTATGACTTCTTATTTTTATCTTTAATTTATGTAGTCTTCATTATTTTCTTATTTTAAGCTTGATTTACTATTTATTATAATTTTGTTATTATTATTAGTTTACTTAATTAATTTTATTATTACTCCTTAATTATTTTGAAGTTTTCAATTTAATTATTTATTTGGATATATTTGTTGACATGGCATGTTTTGATTGATCCATGTGGCACTTTAGTAAGTTTTCTTGATTTTTATATTTCTTAAATTTTATATTATTATTAAGTATATTTATATCTTATCATATTTAATTAATTACTAATTCATGGGCCTTAATTATGTATTATAGTTTTGGCCTATAATATATGTGTATGTATATTATATTACATTACAATAAATAAATATATTTTGTATATGTACAATTACACTTATGTACTTATGTGTTTATGTACATGCTTATATCCTCAATTATTTTTTTATGTTTAATGTTTTATTATATGTACTTATGCTCAATATGTTTTATACACACTCATACATATACATATGTACATATGTATTCTTATTTATATTATTATACTTAATATATTATTAGATACACTTATACTTCGTACATTAGTGCATGTACATATATGTATATACATGTTTACATATGTATATCTATACATGTAGGCATACGTATGTACACATATTTATACATATGCTATACTTTTATTGTATGTATTTATATATAAATTAATACATACTTTTATACACATATATTTATACATATTTTTATATTTTCTAAGCATTATTTTAAAAGAATTTCCAAATGATTCTTATACACATATATAAATACTTTTGGTTTACATTTATATGTGTATATGCTTAACATTTCCTATGTATAGGCTTATGTATGTAGATATTTTGTACTATATAAGGGCATATATGTAAGTATTTCTATGTATTTCTTATCTTATTTCCTTTTTCATTCATGTACATATATTTATTAGGTATTTATATGTATCTAAGTATAATTCATATATATATATGTACATACTCTAACTAAGCTTATAGTATATTTCTGTAATTAAGTATATATATATATATATATATATATATATCTTCATATGGTTAGTAGCACATCTGCACACAAACATATAATTTCTTGAAGACTAAGAATATGTACACAAGATTCAATTACATGTATATGTATATATAAAATTCCAATACAACACTCTAAAATACATATTAGTATATGTTCAAAGCTTCAAAGATAGAAATATGCAAAATTACTCAAAGATAGTACATAAAACATTATTTACATAAAATATTTATACCAATAATATTAAAAAAAACTACCCTTACTTGTCTTGTTATAAAGGTTTTGGTGAGAATTCCTTCTTTTATCCTCCCTTTTTGTTTTATAAAATAAGGAATTAATAGCTCATGGGGAAGTTGAATAATACGTAATGAAAATAGAAGAAAATAAAAGGTAAAAGATGATGGAAATGGAGAAGATATGTGTCGGCCAAACTAAAATTTGTAAGGCTCCAATTTATGGGTATTAAATGATAGAAAACAAAAGAAGAGTATAGAGAAATCCAAGGGACGCATGGCTTATGGCGTTTGAAATGAAAAAGGAAGAAAATAAAAAGAAAAGGAAAAGAAAAAGTTGAAAAGGACATGTTGACTTGATCAATATTGACTTGGTCAACTCCTTGATTATTTTATGTATTATATGTAAATAATTTGGAAATAAAAAGAAAATAGAGAAAAAGATAAAGTAAGAGGAAAAATAGAAAATTAATTATAATAAATTAATAAACATATGTTAGAATTTCCTTGCACATTTCCAATCCTATAAATAATATTTAAAATAATGAATAATATAATTTCAAAGTAAATTATAAATCATGTTATTAATATTTACCATACATTAGTTAAATAACCAATAAATGTCTAAATTATCATAATACTAATTTATCTATATAAATATAAGGTTAATATTAATTATAAAATAATATTATAAATTTTTATGAATTAATGTTGTATTGTTACCCTTATAATATTTAGAAGTTATCTCCAATTGTTTACTAGCGATTTTATGCGATTAAGCATATCGTTCATTTGTTTAGTTCAATTAGGATTTTATCATCTTCGTAGCAAATTGATACATTTATAAGCTTGAAGTTTTGGTTTTAGGGTTTTGATCAAGCTCAAGTTTAATTTCTCATATGTACACCCAAATAAAATCTAGGATTTTCACAAGCAATTAAAGTTTTTATCAAGTTTGAGGTCAATCTCTTACAGTTACATATATTTAGGATTTAGGGTTTTCATATACAATTAAAGTTTCGATTAATAAGTTAAGATTTTTCATATTCATTTTAAGTTTCACATTTCAAATTTTAATCAACTTTAAACTTAGTGGCTCCGTTAACTTAGGGAAATCATTTATAGTACATGAGTTTGATTATATACTTAGAAGGCTAGATTTTCAAAGTTTACAACAACTACAGTAAAAGGACTATTTATGGTAAGTCCTTTAAGGCAACAATACAAATAAAGAAAATTACATAAAAG
Organism: Lumnitzera littorea; assembly: GCA_024138015.1. NCBI lineage: Eukaryota > Viridiplantae > Streptophyta > Magnoliopsida > Myrtales > Combretaceae > Lumnitzera > Lumnitzera littorea. The sequence continues at coordinate 53,142,597 of JAMXBB010000003.1, read as the reverse complement.
ATAGTGAAGAAGAAGTTTCTAGAATCTACGAAAAGGGTAAATAAGACAAATGATGAAAAGGGAATATTGTACAAATGTTAGAAAAGTAAGAATAGGTGGCAACTTGTCAATGGGTTCATATTAGTGATTCTTAGGATGTAGTAGTTGAGCTGCAATAAAGTTATGGTTGCTATAGATGGATGGTATTTAGAACTACTAAGATGAAAGAAGGATGCTACTATTCTATAAGTTGAATAAGTAAAGCTCAGCATGTTGAGGTCTCAACCTAAGCATTTGGTAACCCGGTCTTGATACTTGTCATGTCTGTAGATTAGAGTTGGGCTCAACACATAGTCACCTCAACTTCGGCACTAAGCAAGTGTCATGACCCTAAAGGGGGCCTAGTAGGATTACCTAAAATTTTCATAACATGTGTACACTCATGATATGAAAATCACCTTGCAAGTCAAAGATTGCAAGACTCTAAATGATTAATCACTAAGGTTACTGATTTTTAAGTGAATAATTTACTATAAAATACAAAGATAAATAACTATGGGTGTCCGATATCCCACAGCTCCTCAGAACATCAGAGAATCGGTATCCCCTACCAAATAATAAGATAGGATATATTAATAGTATAAAAGAAATATAAGAAAAATTAAATCATCAACAAAGGTTTTTTATGTATCATTTAAAGAGTACTCAGCTATTCCTAATACTAAGATACATATCTTCATCTCACACTCGGCACTTGAGATTTATCCCAATCCCAATGTAAGTATACCTGCAAAAGAAACTATGAGGAAGTGAGCATATAACAGCTTAGTGAGTTCGTTCCTCACCACCACCGTTCAAACAAGTTGTCATACATTATTATCACACATGCAAGCAAGCTATCTACATACAAAATGAATGCAAGCGCGATGAATGCAAGCAACACATCCATAGGAGTTTGGAACTATGGAAGGTGTAGAATTACGTCGTTTACACTTCGATTATCCTCTGTACTTACCCGCACAGGGTACCTCAACTTACCCGCATGAGGCTACCTAGGGGCCTCACCCTCTAGGCTTCACTCGACTATTACCCTAGCCGAGAAAGAAATTATCAATTCAAATAGGGGGATTCTATTCTAGGACTATCCACCCTCCAAAGCCCCTCGGGCACAACTTGCGAGTCTATCTCGCAAGCCAAAATTAACCAAATTTGCGAGTCCATCTCGTAAACTAAAATTAACCAAGGCCTTACAGGCACAATAAAGTTAGTCCCCTCGCTATCAAGTGGAGAACCCATGCTAACTTTGCCTTAACGATAAAATACCATTTCTAGCACTACGCCCCTTATCAAATTCATACAAAATATGTTCAAGATTAAGAAAACCTTTTTCCAAAAATACCTTTTTCAACATTTTGCAAAGCTAGCACTCTCCATCCATACATTTACTGGGTTATAGACATGCGACAAATAGAATCGGTTATTTGGGTCAGATATTTATATTCATCAATTTAAAAGAAAAATGATCATACAGATGATGGCATACGAGCAGAATAGTAATTCAAACATACAAGCAACAGCAAGCAACAAAACATCATACAAGTAACCCACACAAGCAAATAGCAAGTCATTAGAACTCCCTCACCTGGATTATTACTCATTCTCCAAACCTTTGGGGTTTCCAGATCTCGATATTGAACACCTAAAATATAATAATACTTATAAGTATTCTGTAAAGTCAGACTCCTTAGTTAACTAAAAGTCTATTGTAGTTTATCTAGTTTCCCCCATTATAACCCAAGTATAATGTATATAGGGTTTGTTATACTCAATGGGGTTAATAGTAACTATTTTCTCATATTTGTAAGTTACGAGATTTTCTTTATGTATTTTGGAACATTTTCGTTTGAGCTCAGATCATTATAAACTTATAGTCAATTTTGATCGTTTTCAAGCGTATTTTCTCGTAGCGAGATCCGTTTTAAACATTGTGACTCGTAACGTAAATTGTGATATAAAAATATCACAAAAATTGTTATTTAAGTTTAAAAATTATAAACTATTGGTTTTCGTTTTTTTTTTCTTAACATATTTATGATTTAATAATTATTTAAATCATATATTTGATATGTTTATTATTTTGAGTATATTAAAAATATTACCTTTATTATTTTTCCTATTTCTCATTTTCCCCTTTATTTATATCTTTTACGTTTAATATATATATATATACTTATAATATATGTCATAATTTTATTTTTACAAAATCCTTAATCATGGTATTATATATATCTATATACATACACCTTACATATTTACAATTTAGTAAATATATTATATATGCTAATACATATTCGGTATACTACTTATATATATATATATATATATTATACATTATACGTATTGTATATATATTTATTGAAAATATACCTACTCTTATATACATATTCATGTACTCATGTATTTCTATTTATTTATATATAAGTTTTACAAATGTACATAATTATAAATACATACATATATATTTGGTATATACATATACTTACCACTCATGGAGGTATACTACTATATATATATATACGTATATACCATATGATTATATATATATATGTATT
>JAMXBB010000003.1:53116588-53135586 GCA_024138015.1 Lumnitzera littorea | reverse complement strand
TATATATATATATATATATATCCGTTCAATATTCAATAAATCATATATAATAAGTTATTCACTTTTGAAATCTTATATTGGTTAAATAATCTTTAACAAATTTTTATTTATAATACAAAAAAATCATAAAATTATATTTACATTTTTTTATAATAATAATTATTTTTTCTCGCACTGTACAAGTTGTTTAACCATATTAAATTGCAAATATATAATAGAGGAAATAACCAACTAAAGAAGCATAGACAGAATAGTAAGGCATGATAAAATCATGAAATCTATGTACTATATCATTAAGCCCCAAACCTATACTGAATAAAATAGGGGAACTTCTATGGTCCCCTCTAAAAAATATGGGACTGGTCCAGTATTGATTTTAACCATTGATTTTTTAAAAATAAATCCCAACCATTGATACATTTAGATCCTTATTTACTTATTACCAGTTAAACCAATAAAACATTTATCTACTATTTAAGTTTTTCTAGTGTATCATTGTTCTTCTCCATGTCATCACTCTTCTCTCCCTCCTACCTTATCATCTATCTTCTATGTTTTAGTTTAGTTTATCGTCAATCTTCTCTCCCTCCATGACATCTGCTTCCTCGCTCTCCTTATATTCTCTCTTTGGCAATTACATCGCAATTTATATTTCAGGTGTTCTCATTAGACACCTAACGAAGGTTCGTAAGATCGTCTCCATTGTTTACCTCCATAAAAAGGTAAAATTTTCTACTACTTGTTTTATGAAAACATAGCATATAGAAAGGTTGGATTACCATGCTTATGATTGAAAACCCTAATTTATTGTAATGCTATTTAGTATATTATGGTTTGTTTGTATTATAAAGGTGTAATTTTTTTAAATTGTAATTTGCTATCTCCAATATTCTATTCAGCCCTATCCATTCCATGATTATGCAACTGTTTACGTGAATCTCTCTTTTTTCCACTATTAGTTTATCCTCTTGTTATTTTTATCTCTCATCACATAAATTTTCACAATCCATAACCAAAACCTAGTATGAGAAGTCTAAACTCTACATTACATTAAGAAAGGTGATAAGAAGGATTTGATTTCTTTTGAAGTCGACATAATTTTAATCCTATAAATTATATCCATCACTTTTACTAATTGAGATGGCTCTCTCTTCCCCTCTTTCCCTCTCTCTATCTCTCTACCCCTCTCTCCATAGAGACCCTTTTCAACTTCCATGCCCTAAATCCCTAGCTCTCTTCTTCACACACTTTTCAACTGCTTACATTATATATTAATGTTAATGTGTGTTTTAGACTAATTATTAATCATATAATTGATGTTTGTGTATTATAATAATGTCTACATAAGTCAATATATAGATGATGTTATCATTGATTACCAAAGTTACTTAGGCTTTTAGTAGGAATGTCCATGGATCTATTTATCAATAGTAGTTGTAGTATGCATTTTCACATTGTTTAGATTAATTAAATAAAGATATTAATGATCATCGCTTTGACAATAGGCTTAAGAAATTGTAAAGGCTTTCGATTTGATATGGGGTTTTGTTTTTTGTGTTTTGTTTATGAGAATTCTTAGATATTGATTTATCTAAGGCTATCATCGTGTCCTTCTCTAAATTCACTAATTGAAAAGAAAAGAAAAGAAAAAAAGAAAAAGAAAAGAAATTGAAGTTAAGTTGAGACTTGCTACCAAGAAAGTATGGCATAACATTGAGGTGGTGCTTCACAGCAAGTGGTTTCTTGCTAGAGTGATTTGTGAAAGGGGTTTTGGATAGGATTAGATCTTTTATCTTATAAATATGGTACTTATCTTCATTAGATGTGATGTTTATATCTATTAGATTTTAGGATTATGTATGAAATAGAAATAAAATGAAAATTGAGTACTTATATTATTATTTTAACACTTTATAATAATGGATGTTATAAGACTATTGTTTTACTTTTTGGATTCATTCGTGTTTGTTATTGCAACATGTACTGACTACTAAGAAGTATTTTGTTTCAAATTTTGGGCTAACATGAAAGCAAATCAACATTTAGGATTTCATCAACACAAGTAATGGAGAGAAGCTACATAGATTCTTTTCTATTTACCTATAATGGATAAGATTAGTAAGGGTTTGTCAATAGCCATAGGCCTATATTGGGCATATAGATTACTAAGAATGTTTAAGCTAATGAAGGACAACCTTAAAAAATCCTTTTCAAAACTTATAAATCCATTTCTTGCAATCCCAAAATGGATTTTGTCGGTAGTCCTATAATCAATACATATTTGACCAATAACTATGAAATTTATTTACTTTTAAGTGTAGTTTTATATATATTTTACATATTAATGATGTAATATTTGTGTATTTATAATAGAAGTTAACACAAACTAACAATAACTTAATTTTAGTTATTTATAGTTAAAAAGAGCACAAAAAGAGTGGAAAAATGGGTAGAAGAAAGGGCAAAGCAAGAATGGCACATGAGGTATGGTTATTTTAGTTTACATGTTGCAAAAACTATAGTAAGTGGATAGTATAATTTATTTATGAGAGACAGTTGTAGCTACTATATATCTATTTATGTATTCATATTGAATATAAGCTTGTCCTACATAGTTGAGATGATATTTTGTAGGTACATATGATAAGTGTAAATTATTTTACACTTTCAAAGCATGTTTAAGCATAAAATTGATCATAAATGTGATTTAATTCTTTAGATTGGGTACTTAATTGAATAAACTAATGATTTCAGGTAAATCATGAACAAAGGGACGAAGTATACACAAGAATAACAACTTTCAAGTTAGTCATAATCGTAAAAGGGGAAGAAATAAATGAATAACATCAATCACGAGTGTGATAGTGAAGCAATGTAAAATCCAGCCCTGATCAAGCCCTCAATCACAACCGTGATCAAGGAAGTTTAGTCAATCCCCCTATCAATCACAGTCGTGATTGAATAGCAGAAGGATGATCACGACCATGGTCATAGGCGTAATGAGATCTAATAATGCGACAAGGAGTTCACGACCTCAATAACGATCGTGAGACTATCACACCCCGAGTCATAAGCATGATAGGAAGGGGCACAACTATTCTTTTCAACCTTTTTACTCGAATCAATACATAAGAAACGTTAAGTGGTGCTGTAAAGGGGTAAATTCGAGTCTTTTGACAGGGAGAATATAAAAAGCTATTGCAACCTATGGAGAGTTATTTTTTTTCAGACATCAAATTTAAGAAGAGTAGACATCATCAAGAACATATCACTTATCCACAATATGTCCATTCACCCAGTCTTGTATTTTTTTGTTTTTATTTTGTATCATTTCCTAAGTGTGTACTGTACTTTCCTAGAATCACTCGAGAGAGGGATGGGAATTCATTATTCATATATTTATCAAACTTCTTCAGTGGAATAAAAAGGGGTTTTTACTTTTAACTTATTTCATGCTTTATTTCCACATAATTATGTTTTCTATTAGTTTGTGTTGTTGTTTTATCATATGTGAGTAGTCCGTTAAGGCTTATTACATCTTTAATATGATGAAGTGCTTGAAAAAGTAATTCCTAATGTTTGTTAATTCCAATGAATGACATTTAATGAATTTAAGTACGGTATAGAGTATGACATTGACTTAAGATGGATTTTAATAGAATATATCGAGAGACAATTCTATTGAATAGATTTAGTTCATTAGAATAACTTACTCTTGATAATAGAGATATTATTAGGAATATTTATAGGGGAATTGGTACATTAACACAACATTAATGTAATCTTAGTTGGCTATTAATTACGAAGAGATTCCAATAAATACAATTAAGAATAGAAGTAAGTAGTTCTGAGAAGAACGCCTACATACTGTAATTTCCCGTAGTTAACAAGTATTAGGATAAAGAGTATTTTGGTAAGATCATACTAAGTGATGAAGTAAGTCTGCATGTTAAGTGTATTTTCGTAATTGTTCTTGTAATCATTGTATCAATCACTTTAGATTGTAGATTAGTGTAGTTTAATTAACAATTAGAGTCTTAATAATCGATCACTTGATGAAATTAACTACTAGATAATAGGAAAAATTATTAAGTACTAGTATTTGAGTCATTTTCCTAGTGGAGATACTCTAAATGCATCCATACTATAAAATAATAGATATACTTGCTTATCAAACCGAGTTAAAGATAGGATATAGGTTTATAAATTGTAAAACTTGGAAGCTATGTTTAGAGGCAATCAACATACACAAACAATTGGTAAATGGAAACTACTTTCCAAAAAGGACAAGCAGCAATTCGATGATGTGGGAAACGTTGAGGCAGCCGCACATGAAGATTTGCTAAGTGTTAAATAGAATAAGGTGAACATCTGACCATATACATGAAGGAAAACATGTTATCCATGTAGAATAAGGTTAAGGAATGAAGTCAATTCATTTTATAAAATGGTCATTATGGCAAGTTAAGAATACTTTTGGCATTTAACCTATGCCAATTAGAGTATATAAGTATTTGAAGGCATATAATCTCACTTTTGAGTTAATCTATCGAATTTCTATTTAGTGAATGTAAAATTGTGGAAAATATTCTTTGTATTTTTTTCCTATGTTAGCTTGTGGATATAACTATCTTTCAATCTTATGATAACTAATTTAATAATTCGTTGATTTTAATGTAGTTGCAAACATGATGTAATCCTAATTGAATAGTTTAAGCTTTGAGGAAGTTAAGTGCTCAAAAAAAGAAAAAATAGTAGTTGAGTTGGGGTTTAGAGCCATACTTTATATGCAATGTAAGAAGATGAATAGAGAGATACTTGTGTGGCTTATTAATAGGTTTGATGATGAAAGTTGTCAGTTATGCATAAATGCCCAGGAGTGTACTTTATCCATCAAAGATGTTGAAAGTATACTAAGGTTGACCTCTGGTGAACACATTACTCGAGTAGACACATTGGATGAGATGATTGCATCGACTAAATTAAAGTTAGGTGTTGCAACCCTCACTAGCATTGAGGGAAAATATTAGAAGATGATATTCCTGTAGATGATTCTTTTAGACGCACATTAGTTTTATGTTTTCTCCATCGATTGATAGCACCATACATGGGAAACACGATTCCTAGGGATCATTGGTCTATAGTAGTAGACATAGATAATATTATCAATAAAAATTGGGCTATTTTTACATTGGAAAGACCTTACGCAAGAGTAAGAGCTTATAAGGTTTGCGGAAGAATGTATCTTTTTAGATGTGCCCTTCTTTTATTGGTAAATCCTATTATTAGGTGTTATTTAGCCTTATTTTTTTTTAAGTTGAAATGTTGTTGATAAGTAATGATAGATTTATATGGTGTGTAGTTGTTTTTTGTTGATAATGTCACTTCTTACTCCTTAGGTGAAGACATGGACATATAGTGCAATAAGGAAAGTTATTACCCACTTCAATAAGATGCCTAAGGCAAAGGTAACTATTATTTGTTTTAAATCCTTTGGCTATGCTATTCTTTAGTAGCTATGTTAACTTTTAATTGTGTCTTATAAGTTGTTTTTAAGATTGTTTTAAGTTCAAGTTATGAAGCGCATAGGGAAATGTAGGCAAATACGAAAATGTTTCAAGTATGTAGAATTCCTATTTGATCAACTATGGTAATTTAATTGGAATTGTAAATAAACTTTTGCTAATTTCTTTCTTGTAGATGTTTGAATCATGACTCTCTAACATGGAGAAAGAGCAGATGAAATTACATGAAGATGTCGATAGTATTCATAAAGATTTGGCTATGATGAATGAAAATATGAAGGGTAATTTTAAGTCCGTATTATCTGCTATTTCATTGTTGAACAATCTTAGTAGTAGAGTTGCAAATAAGGGTAAGATGGGTACGATGCATGGCTTAAACTTTGAATAGCAAAATGAATATTATTTTATTGGAGTTTTAAATGAAGATAAGGGGGGTCCTAATGTAGAGGGGAGAGTAGTAGATTGGTAAGGAATGGCATAGTTGAACATGGTGGAGAGGTATTGGATTTATATTATACACTCATAGTTGAGAGGAACATAGTGAAAGCATTAGATGCTATTTACACTACACTTGGAAGAGATAACTTCGAAAGGCCTACTAATCGAAACTTCAAGTTCGAGCAGCTTTTAAATGAGCCTAAAAGTATAAATATTAGCAACGTGCCTCTCCTTTATGTAAACATATTAGAGTTATTGGCATCAAATAAATGCACACCACAAAAAAATATTGGTGATGGTGACCGTAAGAGTGCACAAGTAGAAAAGAAAGTTAAAGCAGATTTTGTACCTAAAGTGAATAGTCTAACAATATTTTTCTTTTTCCAATTATGTAATGTTTGTGTAAGTTATTTAATTTATAATGTTTTTATGTTGCAGCAAGAGAGCTGTACATCATGTTCGTTGCACTCAGTAGATGTAGGTAACAATCAACTCATGAAAGACAAGGTAAGATTTATTTTCATTAGTAGAGCAGCAAATTACAAATTGTAACTCAATCTCATATATAATCTTGTATGATAGTATACATATATACAATCCCTTTGCATGAGAGATGTTAGTAAGAGAAATGATAAATATAAAATTACTCTTATCTCTTTATTAGTATATTGATATTATTTATTTAAATGTTTCAAAGGATGGCAATAATAAGAGTCAAGTACATGGGTCTCAATATAGTGTCATCTTTGTGACATCTTTAGAAAATGATAAGGGGGATAAAATTAATATAAAAAATAGAGTTGAGAAAACACTGTCAAGATATAAGTTATCACCATACCTCGTAAACATAAAGAAGAAACCTTCTCAACCATGTAAAACCAAAGGCAAGGCCTCCACATTAGCTATATCACATATATCCCTTCAGTAATAAATGGATAGTTTCTTTTTTTTTTTATGATGGTTATTTTTTTTAATAATATGTATTTGTAATTTTATTGTTGTTATTACACATTTTCTAGTATTTTCGTGCAACATTGCCATGTGGATGTCATGAGAACATCTTATCAAAACTTAATCTTAGTCAACTACAAGTGCTTCATTATGTATTTAACTATGACGAGGATTGGAAGTAAGTGTTGAACTAATGTTTTAAATGTTAATATAACTTTTATATTATTGTTTATTTAAAAATTTCAAATTGCACAACAAAGAATAGTTGGTCAATTTGAAGCAAGAACTTGTGACTAAGAAGGACCTTTCCTACATGAGACTTGGTAAGTAAGTGAATAATTGAGTGATGATGACGACATTTCTTAATAAATATTCTGCATATGATATTTTAGTAACTCAAATATATGTAAAATTAGTATTACGTGAACATAACATATATGTTTGAAAAATTATGTTAGATTGTTTTGTATTCACGTTAGCATGTATAATATTTGGATGCAGGTTATTAATGTAAATGTGGTAATGTTGAATATGATAGAGAGAATGAAGAATTCATTATGGACAATATAGTTTCTTCCGACGTATTTTGCAATGAGAAAAGATGTCATTTATATTTATTTAATAGATTTTTATTATTTTGTAAATTTTTACGAATACTTATTATTATAACAGCAAAGTATATTATTGGACATAGCTAAAGTGGCATAATATATAAGGTTGTTTAAAGGTGAAGATAAATATATAGGCTCCTTAAGTACGTGCGATAAGGTATGATGTTTAAGTTTAACATATTTAGAGTGATGTTATAGCTAGGAAAATTATTAGGAAGCACTCTTCATGAATCCATCAAATTTGCATTGGTGGTTAACTATAATAGATGTGGTGAATGAGACTACCTAATGTTATAACACAACAAATGTAAAAGGATCAGCAAGGGTCGTTTAATGTGTTAAAAAAGTGGTTTGTCACCATTAATTTATAGTTTGCAATGATCATAACATAAACAAAAGTTTATCAGATTGATATATTTTTTATTCAATTGGGATTTTGTGATGTAATGTTTCATGATGTAGGCTTTAGAGAAGAAGGTATTGGGCATTATAAGAAAACAATGGCAAATCGAAATATTTCAAGAGCGAATAATGTGCTTAACCAATTTACATGAGATGATAGGTATTGTATGATAATATTTCTTAATACTTGATGATTAGTTACCTTAAAAGAGAAGAATAAAAATGGTTAATTAAGCTTATATATGGAGTTGATATTGTAAAAGTAAGTTATTTTTCCCAACGTATTATGAGCAATGTAAATTGTGAGGTTTATATAGTTAAGTTTATGCATGTAAAAGACATTGATGAGGAGATCAAATGAATGGTATGTTCTTAATTTATCATTTAAAATGCCTTTGACAATTTTTTTTTTTTAATATACACATGTACATTTGTGGTGGTTCAAGTGGTTGATGACATGGATTGATATAAGAATGTATATGAACTTGTTAACTTTATGGGAAATGAGTGTAGAGATACTGTTATACTCAATGTAGCGAGGCACCATGCCAAGAGGAAGGATATAAAGTTAAGAAAACCACCTAAAAACTAGTAAATGAACTGTACGACTAGTTGAGCATTATCTTCCAATTTCAAGATGACCTTTGAGAAGGTAAGTGTATCTTTGGCCTAGTAAGAGTTGCGAGTCGTAAGTCTTTCATTTACTATAAAGGGTGGTTCTTTGGCCTATCATGACATGATCATATTGCTTACTATAGATAATCATATGTCGTATCTCTCCGTCTATGCATTAAGATGTTTTAGGCTGTGATGATTTGATGTGGCCTCTCACAAAATTATTTGATTTTGTTGCAAAGTCATTGATCTATTGCCTGGCTTTTTTCTTCTCTATCTCCTTCGCTAGTTGGTTAAGACAAGTCATTAAATTGGTATTTTTATGGTTCTTGTTAATTAAATGATATGCTAACTTCTTGTTAATGAAAAAAAAAATAAAAGAAAAAAAGAAAATTGTTTAACATGTTGGTGTGTGTAAACCCTACAAATCTAACCCTTTAAGCATAGAGTCAAACTTAGATTTCCTTAAGTCAACAAAGTAGACAAATTTAAAACCAATTAAAATTTCGATTCTAAATTTAAAATGAATATGAAAAGTCCTAACTTATTAATTAAAACTCCGATTGTGTACAAAAAACCTTAGATCCTAAATATGTGTAACTATAAGAGATTGACTCTGAACCTGATAAAAACCTTAATTGTGATGAAAACCCTAAATTTTATATGTGTGTACATATGAAAAATCAAACTTGAACTTGATCAAAACCCTAAAACCAGAACTTTAAGCTTATAAATATACCAATTTGCTATGAAAATAGTAAAACCCTAATTGAGCTAAATAATTAAACGATATGCCAAATTACGTAAAATTGCTAGTGAATGATTAGAGATAACTTTTAAATACTTATAAATGTAAAATTATTAAATTTATTCATAAAAATCATAATATTATTTTATAATTAATATAAACCTTATATTTATATAGATAAATAAGTATTATGTTAATTTAGACATTTAATTGTTATTTAGACAACATGTATTAAATATTAATAACATAATTTATAATTTACCTTATAATTATATTATTTATTATTCTAAATCTTATTTAAAGGATTAAAAATGTGTAAGGAAATTATAATATATGTTTTATTGATTTATTACATTTGATTTTCTATTTTTCCTCATACTTTATCTTTTTTCTCTATTTTATTTTTATTTCGAAATTATTTATATATAATACATAAAATATTCAAGGAGTTGACCAGGTCAACATGCCCTTATCAAATGCATTTAATTTTCCTTATTTTTTTCTTTTTCTCCCCATTTTCTCTTGGCCGTAAACTTTATGTAGCTTCTAGAGTTCTCCAAATCACTCTAATTTCTATCAATTAATCATTTGAAATAAAAGGTCAATTCTCTTCCATTTGAACCAACAAACATACATATATACTTTCCATCATCTTCTTCCCTCATATCTCCTCCATTTTCTTTATCTACTTCTCCACTTCCAACCATACTTCTAAACTACCCAATTTTCAACACTAAAAGGAGGGATTAAGAGAGGAGTTATTCACTAAACTATATATTAAGGTAAGTGATTATATTTAATTTACATAATATCAGTAGTAATCCTTTATATAAAAGTATGTTTAATGTAATTTCTTGGTATATTTTGTTACATCTTGTTCTTGATATATATAACATGTATTTAAGTGTAAGAATTTACAAGCTTTATGTAAATATATTAATTTTGAATGTATAATCCATTTCTTTTGAAGATTTTGTTCATATGTATATATATATGTACTATTATATGTGTAGATAGATAGGTATACATATACAAGTACTTTACTTAGAAATATGAGTATATGAATAAATACATATGTATATATATGGTTTACATGTATATGTATATGAATATAGAAATATATAGTATGTACATAATACATATATATATACAAAATACTTAATATGTATATATAAATATATAAAACCGAAAATATGTGTATGTGTATAGATATTACATATATTGAGATCTCTTTAGAAATACACCAAGAAAAGATTAAAAAAATACACGTATATATATGTGTATAAGAGTAAGTATAAAATTGGGTATAAATACGTGTACAAGTATATGTATATGTATAGAAATACCTACAATAAAAGTATAATACATGCGTAAATACACATATATACATATTATATACATATATATATAAGTACACATACTAATGTACTAAGTACAAGTGTCTTCAATAGTATACTAAATATAATAATATAAACAAGAATACATATGTATATATGTATATGTATGAGTGTATATAATAGAATATTAAATATAAATACATACAATAAAATATTAGATATAATAAAATAACAAAGAGTTATATGTATGTACATAAACACATAAGTACATAAGTATAATTACATACATACAAAATAAAATTATTTAATATAATATAATCAAGTATACATACATATATAATGGGCTAAAATTATAATACACAATGAAGGCCCATGGGTTATGAATTAATTAAATATAATAATACGTATAAATATACCTAATAAAAATATAAAATTTAAGAAATATAAAAATGAAGAAAACTTAATAAAGTGCTACATGGACCACTGAGATAGTGCTACGTCAGCAATGTAATTCCAATTAAATATTTAAATTGAAAACTTCAAAATAATTAAAGAATAATAATAAAATTAATTAATTAATTCAATGATAATAATAAAATTCCAATAAATAGTAAATCAAGCTTAAAATAAGAAAATAATGAAGACTACATAAATTAAAGCTAAAAATAAGAAATCACAAAAATATAAAATTTAGAAATTAATTAAGTCGTAAAATAATAAAGATAATTTGAAAATTAATAAATAAAAATATTTAGGTTAAAATAATTAAATTTCTAAAAATTTAAGCTTATCTAAAAAAATACAGGTTTTAACATCCAAAATAGACCCTGCTACGTGAATATATGCTAAAAAATGATAAAAATCAATTATAAGTTTATAAATAATGGAGTTAGAACGAAAAAGCTATACACGATTTAAAATTTAGAGAAAACCGAGGAATATAAGTAAATTGATTATATTATTTAAGTAATATGATCTTACAAATAAATAACTAAGATAAAGCTTTAACTAAATAAAGAAATAAATAAACACAATTATTTACATGTATACATATTTCATTTCTTATGAAAGAAAACCGATAGACATGTATTATAAAGCATGAATAAGACATAACTATAATATATGAAGTTCTTCAAAAGATTAAAGTGTCATATACATACATACATACTTAAAAAAATTAAAGCATTTCGAAGAAGATATATATGAAATAACGATATATATTAGTATAAAGCAGTAATGATAGTAACAAAAATAATGATAGTAATAGTAATACTGATAACAATAAAATAAAATCATATTTTAATGGGAAAATAAAGTAAATATAGGTATGCATGTACACACAATATAATCTTAGAATAATAATACAATATAACTGAGCTAAAGTTTTTAGATATTTAAATAAATAATTTCAAGATGTCCTACCCAACTTTATCACTTTATTTGATATATATAACGTTACACTAATATCTATTCTATGATACACAAATACTATAACTAAATCAGGTTATAGTAAAATATCGATACAAAACTTACAAATAGTCAGATAATTTGAACTTATATAATCTTAAATAAACCATATGTTATTACTCATAAAATAAAGTAATGCAAACTCATTAAGAACTAACCATAAAAATGTAAAGATTTAAAGTAAACTGAAAAGTTATATGAAATTCAAACTTAAGTGGAAACGAGAATCATAAGATAGATAATGAGCTAGTTAGACCATTTAGTACGATGTCTAGATACTTATTCGATTACTTTCATTTCCATTTATTAGGAGATATCAACTAGGAAAGCAAGCTGTTTGTTGACTATTAGGAGTTATATTAGCTTTGGTTAAGTGAGTACTCTCGATAACTCTATATTTGTTTTGTGTTTGTACTTAGTGTACTTAAATTGAATATTAATAACTTGACACATAGGGGTTCGAGTTATGTATGTGCTTGGCTTATCTTAAATTAAAAAGATCGTGCATCAACCATGCATTACATTACTTATTCCGGTCGTCACTTCTCGCGGAGGTAAAGAGAAGCCTTACGGGGGTTGTCTCTATATATTGAATTAAAGTTTTTTAGTACAATGCACTCGTACAACATAATCTTGCCCTAAACTATGAGCTTACTAGGCACTAGAGACGTCAACGATATGACTGAAAGTCGAGTCTAGAGACCTCCGTTGTGAGGTGTAAGCATAGACTACAGGGGCTACCTCATCTCTAAACTTAAGATTTTGTGTTCTACTGGATTTCTTTGAAACGAAAATGTATTTTATGAAATACAAAATTTAAATTTATGGTTAAAAACCCAGGTGCTAAAGTCCGGTTATGATTGATGCCGATGTATCTCCAACCTTTACCTCGGAGGGTGTTAAATTTGATGTTATATGCACCATCGGTCAACTACATATATTGTTTGGCATACTGTGTGTATATGCTTTCATATGGTTGTAATAATTTGTTTGATAACCTACTTACCAGTATAGTATGAGAGATAACTCACTATGCTCTTGTAGCTTACTCTTCAATAGTTTTTTTTTTTTTTTTTTGCAGGTTGATAGATAATTGGGCATGGGTTAAAAGCTGAGCGTTGATTGCAGGTATTGTGATACCTTAGGAGATATAATTTAAAGATAGTTTGTATAGCCGGTTTGAAACTTGACTTATAGTTGTTATTCTTATACTTAGATTTTATAACATCAGTAAGTTTACATTTTAGGTCTTCATTACCTAATCTTATCTTTTAGTAATGGGATACCCATTCTCTACGGTTCTAAAAAACTATAAAATATCAGATATCCATAATTATTTATATTTTACAATATGTTAGTTAATTAAAAATCGGAAACCGTAGTGATAAATTATTTAGAGTCTTACAACCTTTAACTTGCAAAGTGATTTTCATATCATAAGTGCAAACATGATATGGAAATTTTAGGTAATCTTACTAGGCCTCTTATAGGGTCCCGACAATGTAAGTTCTAAAATGGAAAGAATAAATCAATTTCATATTACATATACCCATGAATGAAAATTTTATTACACGATTTAAATTATGAAGTTAGTTTTGGTAGAATTGGTTGCTTTATTGCTTGTTTTTCATGGTAAGAGAAATGTCATATTCATGGTTAAGTTTTTATTTAACAGGACACCCTCATAAGTTGCAATTTGACTATGGTGCCCTTGCTCAATTGCAACATTTTCCCATTAACCTTAGCGACCCATTCATTGAGAGTAAATATGGTGTTCACTTTAAGCAGTGTAAGGTTGGTGTTGTGGAATGGTTAGCTTGATTTTAAGAAATTGAGAAGAATGATTACTGGGGCTATATAACTAATTGTGGTATTGAAGATAATCTCTATAGAATATTAGTAGTGTGAGCATTTGGATGAAGTGATTAATTTAATTGTTGTTTTTTGCTCGATTTTTTGTTTTGGTTATTTTTAGCTGTAGCTAGAGTTCTTGAAATAATATCTCATTGTTCCTTTTTTCATGTTTGGATCCTTTGACAAAAGAGCCTAAGAAAATGATACAGTGTCATCTTACAAAACCAACAAATGTGTAGGTCATTTGAAAGAATTAGATTATTTGATTTGCTTAATTACTAATATTGAAGAGATGAAGGTTACTTCTAATGATTACTTGTGTTGTAGGTAGGGATATATTTTGGCCAAAAATTGAACTAGAATCTTCATTAAACATCATTTATACTCTTGAATTTGGATCATGACCTTCCAAATCAGTACAGTTGTCACTATGACCTTCCGTTGGCACTTAGTGTCATCATTATGCTCACTGATACCAGCAAGGATGTCTGGGCATTGAGCTCTATTATGTCCTTCTTTATTGTAGTACCTACAACACCGAGGTTTTTTGGGCTTTTTCTTGTCTTGACTAATTTTACCTTTATGTTATGCAACACTAAGATTTTGAACTTGACTTCCTTGATCGTAGTTTACATCTGATGGTATATCCTCATAAGTTAGTTTCTCCTTCATTTTCATCGTCAATCGTATGATCTCCTCTATCAATTCATTGTGTGTTTCCTTGGAATTACATCCCTACGAACTCATAATTCGACTTACTAAAACAAGTGCACCGTAACGGACTTCCTCTAATTTCTCCACTGACCCTTTATCATTTTTGAAAACATGTTGACCATGTAATAACTTAGCTTACTTAGTCCATTTAGGTGATATGAGATTTTTTGGGATTTCTAATAGCAATTCCACCTTTGCTACGTGAAGTGCATGAAAACATGAGAAACCTATTGTCTCAAAATATGAGCAAGAGCAATTTATCGAATTGTCTATGTGTTTGAATATAACAGTCATCAATATCTCATGTGTGAATTGTAGGGGCAAACCGTGTAAATTGTAACTCCTGCTTCATATTGTTTGTCTATTATGATTAAAGCAGCTTCATTTTAAAGTTGGGTTCTTACTCTTCTAAATGAATCTTTGGTATAAATGCATGTTGCATACTCTTCAAAGTTTCTCAACATTGTTTGCATAATCGGAGTAGAGTGTATACTCCCATAGTCAACCATCAACTCTACATGTCTAAGGCTTGACATTGCTTGCTTTAAGTGTTGTTGTAACTTGTACAATTTATATCTTCTCCCCATAGCTATAGTACCCTAGATATAAGTATTCATATCTTCGCAGCGTTGTGTGCTTTGCATCTCTTCCCATAAATGACCAAGTAGATATGCATTTGCCCATGACAACCTTTTTTGGTATACCTCTTTCACCTACTAGTTATTGCTAAGCCTAAATCAATCAACCATGTTAGCCTACATGTCTTTGATATCATCTATTGCTTCAATCTCAAACATGCATCGTTTGAATTTATTCAAAAAAATTTTGTCATATACATATGCTGTTGCATTTCTTTCAAGAGGCCATGAAAAAAGTCAATGTTACGCATATGGACAAACTATACTGATGACTACATGCATCAACTTGTCTCCGTCCGTTACAATAAAGATAGGCTATTTATTTTGCATGGCATGGATGAACACTTATAACAACCATGTATAGCTATCAATTGTCTCGTCATCAATAATAATGCACCTAAAGACACATGTTTGGTGGTGGTTATTCACACCTACTATTATGACTAGTAGCATGAGGTGCTCATTCAACTTATAAGTGCAGTCAAATGCAATGACATCACCAAAACATGCATAATTGATTTGGCTTCTTGAATTAGACCAAAATAACTGACTAAGTCTTTCGGCATCTAACTTGTACTCGTAGAAGAAATCGAAGTCTACTTCTTTAATAGCAGATAGATATCCAATTAAAGCATTTACATGACCATTTATCACTTCAAGTTCCTTTTGTGTTATGATATAGTTTTTATAAATCTTTTTCTATGAAACTAACCTATTCAAAGCCTCTTGCTTTTTTGACTAAGTGTTCCATGATCTACGAAGGTCTAATTGCACATGCTAACATGCTCTTAATTTCAGTGTCATCTATGTTTAAAACCTCACGATTAGAATATAAGAATTACATATGTTGTTCCTCAACAAGGTCATGATTGTGATCAGTAATGACTTTACTCACTTTCCAATTACTGTCTTTTCTAACATAATTCACATTGAAAGATGTTGAACAACATGTTCTTGTGATCGCTTTTGGTTCCTTAATGCAGTCTTCCCTTTATACGTGTTTATCTCTTTGAAATCCTTCCTTTTGACATACCCAAGCACGTATAATAATGTTGCCACTCTTATTGCGCTTGTTATCATGTCTACGGATGATAAAACCATGAAGTACTACATACTCTTTGTAGAATGTCTCTGCATCACTTTCAAATGGAAATCTCTTGCCAACTAAGGAATTAATATAATGTAATTCCCTAAAATTATTCAACTCCTCTATGGTAACCATGTTAGAGTTATGTTAATCCTGCTCTTCCATTAATTGCTTATGTCTTTAAATAAACAATTAATGACATTGATATAATATAAGTAATCTTAATGTAGTGTAAGTGTTAATTCCTTCAATTGGGTAGCATTGTTGTTCTTTAAATAGAACTATTGTATCATAACTTACACTTTCTAAAAAATTTAACGATAAGCAAAACATTGCCTATAGTTATATAATATATATATTTATATATATATATATATATATATATCACAAGATGAAATTAAGTGATAAGAAGAAAGTGTTGAAACCTACCAAATATGTTGCAATCTCAAATGGATACAAAGACATGAGTTTATTAGGTTGTGATGAAGTTCAGATATGATAGACACTCCTTCAAGTAATTCTAGAGATAGAAACCACAATGAGCTCCCAATTTTGTAGAAAGGGGTGATTGAATTTCTATGATGAGAGTAGACCTTTTTTATTGAAAAAATTGATTTTTTTTTTGTTATGTTTAATTATTTGTACACACACCAAACGATTAGGATTTACCATCTTACCTACCATCAAGGTGGTGTAACCAATTTTAAGAGATGAACCTATACTCCTCTTTTCTATCTAATTCATGTTATCTCCAATTCAAACTCTATAAAAGATTGCATCCATAACGTAAGGATATATCATGATAAAAGTGAATCAGTATATGTTAGACCAAAGATGTCATGGAAACAAGTTCAAGATATTTTGTAAATTTAGATTCATATAACAACTGTAAACTTGTTTGCATATCCTGAACTCCCTCATAATGTGCAATTAAAACTAAAAAAAAAAAAAACATTCCATAATGAAACAAAAAATTGTGCAAAAAGTTCATAATTATAAAATATATGGTTATACAATGTAAAGAACCGAATGGCACAAAAATTTGTGTTTGCAATTATTTTCCAACCAATAATGAAATTAGATAAATAATAAGTATAAATATAGCGATATTTTTTAACAACATAGATAAAATAGTAAATTAATATATAGACGATTAATAATTAATGGCTTATTAAGAGATAAAAATATTAGTGTGCAATCGATCCAAAGATAAAGCCTAATTATTCTTCTTTACCTTGTTTATGCTATCTTTGTGGTAATCTTTTTAACAAACTAAAGCCATGACTTAAGAATTGATGTGAAATAAAATGGGATAGAAGTGAATTGGTTTATATAAGATTTTTTGGATTTTCTATTGGCCATATCTTCATAAACAAAGTAAAAATTATATTATTCATGTAAATATGGATTGATTTACAAATTGTAAAAATGTTTCTATATCCTAAAATCTCACACAACATTCGATTGAAACTAAAAAGAAAAGAAAAAAAGAAACAAAACAAAATTATTGCAAAAAGTTTGTAATTACAAAGTATGTGATTGTAGTGTTTCGAGGACCAAATAGAAAAGAAAATTTTTCTTGTAATTAATTTGGAAACATTAAACTGAACTTATAATTAATTGTTACAAATGTAGCAATATCTTTTTAACAGCATGGAAAAAATAAAAAAAAATAATAGTGATTGCATAAATTTTTATCTTTTTAAAAATAATATAAGACAACATTACTAATTGTTTATATTTTTTATATTCATTATTAGCTATAATAATTGTTATAACTTAAATTATTGAATAAATTTTATATAATGTAAAGTGTATACACAATTTTTGACAAAAAATGAGATTTGTATTCAATCAATTATACTCATATAAGTATTAAGAAAGTTCACTTAGAAGATCTTGCTCAATGTATAAATTTCTTAAATGAAATTTAAGTTTTGTTTTAAATTCAATATTGTAAAGTTGCCTTCACTTGACTATTCACTTTATTTTTATTATTTATCGATGAAATAAACTTTGTATAATCAACAATCTATAATTGCATTGTATCTCGAAATGGATGAATATTTGATTATATTATTATAACACTGCGTATCTAAGAAATAAAAAATTGATATTAAAAAAAAAATTGATATGCAATTTTAATTGTATTATAATCATATCCAAGAAATAAAATTTTAATATTTGATTATATTATAATCGCATTCCCTTATTTTAGCATAGTAATGTTATTTTCACCATTTCATGACTTGTTTCCTTCATATAAGGCACATTTTACCATTCTTATGTCTTTTTACCAAAAATACAACTTTTATTGTTACACTAGTTTATGACCCATCTCCTTCAATTAAAGCCTATTGAACTACACTAACATTATTTTTTCATCATTTCAATGCTCAGTCTTACAAAGAAAGCATATTTCACTGTAATAATGTATTTTCACCATTTTAAAGCTTATTTCCTCAAAACAAAGACTCATTTCACCGTATATATATTGTTTTCATGCTTTCAAGACTTCTTTCCTTAAAGCTTGGCTAATGATGAAAAAGGCATAAGTATGGTGAGATGAGCTTTAGTTGGAAGTAATTAACAATGCTTCTTTGGTAATATG
>JAMXBB010000003.1:53027930-53106926 GCA_024138015.1 Lumnitzera littorea | reverse complement strand
AATAATTTATTAGTTATTATATTACACTTTTTGCCTTTTTGGTAATTAGCAGTTATTATGCTTAAAATTTGAAAATTTTATAGTCTCCTATTTTACTACTTATTTTCTTAAATTTAAGTTTACAGGATTATTTTTACTGGTATCTTGTTAAATAGTTTATAATTTGGGTTTGATCGGATCTTTTAACCGATCATCTTAAACCTTGAGTTCTAAGTTCAATCCTACAGTTATTTGGCTGAACTTTGGGGCTTACAAAAATCACTATAGTATCAACATTGTCATGATAGGGACGAATTTTACAATTTCACCACATCAAAGCCCAACTATTCGAAGTAAAGCTCCTTTTACCATATTAGTACCATTGTTATCATTTCTACAATCATTTTCTATAAGCATAGCTTAGTTCACCATAGAAACACGTTTTTTCACTATGTTGTTTCACTATAGTAATTCTACTTTCACTATTTCAAGGTTTATAATCTCGAAGTAAGACCCATTTCACCACACAAATACTTATTTCATCACAAGAAGTGTCGCTACTATTTCAATACTTATTTACTTGAATCAATAATCATTTCACTAAATTAACATCTTCTTTGCCATTTTAAGACTTATTTCCTCAAAGCATGGCTCATTTCACTATACCAATTCCCTTTTCATCATTTAAAGGCTTAATTCCTCGATAGAAGACTAATTTCACCAAATTATTGCCCTTTTTACCTTACATATAGAGTTTGTCATTTCATCATTTTTAGCTTCATTTATTGGAATTATAGCTTATATTACTACAAAAATACATTTTTCTCACAACACAATAGGGTTGATTATTTCATCATTCTAAAGATCCTTCATGGAATGCTCATTTCACTACGTGAGCATTGTTTCTACCATAGCGCCACTTTTCACTTTTTAACCAATTTAAAGCCCACTTTCTCCATGTGAGGCTTACTTTATCACTTTAATAATCTTGTTTACCTTTCTTAAGCTCTTTTCTCTCTAAGTAAGACTCATTTCACCAATTCAACACCTTTTTTACCATAGGCAATAGTTATATGATCCAATTATTTCAAGGCATATTTCATTAACATAAAAGCTCATTTCACTATTTCACATCATTTTCACCATTTTGAGGCTTCTTTCCTTGAAGTAAGTATCATTTCACCATATTAATATTTTTTTTACCATGAGAAGAGCTTTCATTATATCACATATCATATCCTTCCTTAAATCAAAGATTATTTCACTAAGCTAACATTATTTTCACCACTTGCTGCCTTATTTCCTCAAACCTTTACATAATTTACAATATTATTTCCTATTTTATCATTTCAAGAAATAAGGTTAATTTCACAAATTATCACCTTTTTTACCATAGATGAAGACTTTACCATTTCATCATGTAAACGAACTATGCTTTAAGGAAACGAGAATTGAAATGGTGAAGTTGATGATATTGTGGTTAAATGGTATCTAATGGGGAAAAGACCCTTACAATCTGTATTACTGTAATGACTTAACCCTCTAGATGGTGAAAATACATCTAATATGGTTAAATGAACTATGTTTTGGGGAAACATGCATTAAAATAGTAAAACTGATGTTATTGCGAAGAAATGAGCCATCCATTGAGAAAATAAGCTTAAAATGGTGTAAATTGTCATGGTATGGTGAAATAACACTTACTTTGAGGAAATAAGACTTTGATTGGCGAAAATGTGCCTATAATGGTAAAATAAGCCTTAATTTAAGAAAATAAACATTGACATAGTAAAATCGGCATTAGTTTGGTAAATTGAGCCTTCCATGAGGAAAATGAGTCTTCAACTAATAAAACCATGTTAATTTGACGAAATAATGCGTATTCACCTTCGGATCACGACAACTCAATTACCATCGTGAAATTAGGCTTGTTTTGAGGAAATAAGGGTTAAAATGGTGAAAACAACAATTTTTGTAGTGAAATGAACCTTCAAATAGTTAGAACTATATTAATTTTGTGAAATAAGGCTTACTTTAATGTACATTTCACCATATTAATATTGTTTTCACATTTTAAAGACCTTCTTTCAATGTGTAAAGTTTTCATCGTACTACCACCCTTTTCACCATAACGAGTGACTTTATAGTTTGACCATACAAAAACTTGATTCTTTGATGGAATGCTCATTTCACTATGCGAACAATTTTTTTACCATATGAGCGGTTTGGTATTGGCCTTTTCAAGACTCATTTCTTCTATGTAAGACTTATTTAACCATATCGATACCTTTTTCACTATATAGAGGGCTTTTATAGTTCTATTATTTCAAGGAATATTTCATTGAAATAAGTTTTATTTTACTACGTTAACACTATTTTCACTATTTCAAGATTTAAATCCTCAAATTAAAACTCATTTCACTATACTAATACCTATTTTATCATAAAAAGGCTTTTCACTATTTTAAAGTCTCTTTCTTTCAATAAATGATCATTTTATCAAACCAACACTGTTTTTACTATTTTAATACTTATTTTCTCAAAGCATGAGTCATTTCAATGTAGTAATTCCATCTTTCCAAATTGAAGGCTTATTTCTTCGAAATAACTATCATTATTTTCACCATAGATAGAAGGTTTGTTATTTTATTATCTAAATATTCAATTTTTCAAACTCAGGCTCGTTTTACTATAATAATACTGTTATCTCCATCTTATGCTTATTTTCTTGAAAATTAAGGCTTATCTCTCCCCTCCCAAAAAGAAAAAAAGAGTATATTTTCTCTCTATAATGAGAAATTTTACTATTTCACTATTTTAAAGTTTATTTCACCGCATTAGTATTGTTTCATTATTTTAGGGCTCATTTTCACAAATCAATTTTCATTTCACTATATTAATAACGATAGTATTATTCAAATTTTATTATGTAAAACATAAATAAAATATATTTATTATCTCATCCACTAATACAAACACATGTAGATCTAAATATATTTTCATATAATAAAACTTCAATACATTACTTTCTATCAACTCCATTACAACATATAAAAAATAATAAGATGCTATCATGCTTTGCAAAACATGACGAAAGAAAAAAAAGGAAAAAAAAAAAAAAAGACAAAAGAGGAATACAACAGAATTGGATGTCAACAGGACAACTTTAAGAAGAATTCCAGCGGAGCTGAAGTGGACTCAACTGTTTACTACGGTCGATTCATGCATTCACTTGCTGCAACCGGTTAAAAGCATATAGACTATAGAAAAATCCATAAAATAGGGTTTATATTTGGACTCAAAGTCTTTGTGTTTCAACTTTCATTCCTAGTAGTTGTTACCATGGCTTCCATGGTCTCCAGAAACGCAAATAAGTTTCGGTTGATGCATCGATATCTTCATCTCCATCACCGTCCCCATCTCAAACACAATACTCCTTCCACACTAGTGTCCAAACATACTAATTTTTCACACCGACCTCCTTCGTTCCTTCAATCTGTAAGTTCTCTCTTCCACTCTTTTGATTTATTTCCTTTCATAGCCATAGTATACCTTTCTTCTTTTTCTTCTTCTTCTTCTTCTTCTTCTTTCCCTTTGTTTTCCGCGCTAAGTTTTTCTTTGCTATCTAGAAGCTGAGCATTAAGCCCGTCATTCATTAATCTTCATTCTATTTTTTTTTTTCTTAGGTGTAAAGTTATATATATATATATTTTTATGTAAATATTTCTTTTACGTTTCTAGGGTTTCATGGTGAATTTGCATTATATGTTTGTCAAAATTAGCATGAAACGGTTTGTCTGTGATGGAAATAATTTTAATTTTATGGAAACATAAGATTATTATTTTTGACTGTCGAATTTTGCTCTAGCTCACACCTTTCGAAATTGGATATTGGTCTCCCTGGATACACGAAAGATGCTTCTGCAGTACAAATAAAACTAATGATAGCAGTCCAGGAATTGCAGATTCAAAATTTCCGGCTAGTGCTACCACTCCTACTGGAGAAGAAAAATCAGGAGGATCCAGTCAGAGTAGTGACACTGGCAGACCTGTTCGTGGCGGGGTATGTTTTATTGGATTTTTAATTATTTAGTTGTTCATTTTGTTTCATAAATTACACCACTACAGTTAACCGTTGCAATTATGTTTTTTTTGGTAATGCCTTGCAATTATGTTTGTTTATGTGATGATTGATCTATGTATTTTGCAGCCCATTTCGTGGTTGAGCTTTCTTTTGCTGGTTGCTACTGGGGTAGGACTGATCTTTTACCATGACAAGGAAAAGAAACGACATATTGAAGGTAGATTTCTATGGTGAGTTGGGTTTATTAGGCAAATGATTTGAATTGTTTACAAGGACTGAATTCTCATGGTAAGATTGTTTCCATTGCAATGAGAGAGAGCATTGCTGTCTTCTTGATTGAATAATAATGAATGTATCTAAAAGTGAATTGAAGTCTAAAATGATGGCCAAAAAAGATAATATAATTGAAGTACATGATGAAGTCAGAAATCACAGCTCTAAAAAGATATGGTTATTTATCAAAAAAAAAAAAAAAAAGAAGAAGAAGAAAGATATAGCTCAGTTAAGAACTTGATTCAAATCAATGATAATAAATTTTAGGTCTTCTTCTTCAAATCTTTTAAACAATGTATTCAGGAATATATTGTAGAGGAACTTTCAATTTTTAAGGGTGTGTTTGCTTTGCAAAGCATATTTTTGAGATACTTCCAAGTTTGTTTTAATTTAATACGTTACGATGTCATAACTCTAGCAGTCTTAATTGATTGTAGGAGTATCTCTTAGTGTAAATGGTAGCAAGAGGTGAAGGTAGTGGATCAATGTTTGTTATGAACACGGCTCTAGTTTCTAGTCAATGTGCGATTGGCTATTGAGCCAGTGTTGCTTGGCTTTGTTAGAGTTGCTTCTGGTTGGAACCTATTTGATAGGGGTTGGAGTGCTCATTATAGAGAATCCTCAAAACTGTGAAAGCTTAATAAGGCATAACCTTTCAATCTCTTAAGAACTGTATCTTTGGAATAATAATTTTGCTTGTTTATTACTGTTAACATTTTGTAATTTAAAGATAAAAGATGAATCTAGTACTATCTCTTAAGAGTGCATGAATCTGAAAATGACAAGATAAATATTTATTTTTCTAATATGGAAGATATTCCTAATGTTAATTCCTATTATTTCTCTTCCTGAGCAGTGAGCTTGTCCCTTAGCTACACTTGAATAACAGCTTAGGATTTTTTCATACATATTTCCATTTTGTCTCTTCATCACCAATTAACTCTGGCTAGAACAACTTCTTGCAATGGTGCCCTCACGTGTACAACTTTTGCAGTTAAAACATAATCTGTTAGCTCAGCATTCCATTTTCTCTTCCTTGTTCAGATGATTGGTTTAGGATCCATAAAATAATACACAACTTGTGCTTCAATCACCTACACTTTGCTCTCCTCCCTACTAGCTCAGCAACAATTTGGTTCTTTATATGTGGTCACCTTTTGGATCGCAACTCCCTCTCATAGGCTTAGGCTAGACTCAAAGAGTAACTGAATTTGAGGGGTTTGGAAACTCCACATCCATGCAAATAATCTTAGATAACCCTGAAGTAAGAGGCTACTAATATGCAGGGATCACTTTGCGAACTAGGCCTAGAACTGTCCTGCAAAGTGTTCTGTGAACCTACTCTAGCTCAGTTTGTAATTCTTCTGTTGGGTTGCTATCAATCATGGGCATAAATCCCATATGGAAAAACTCTTTGAATCTGTGTGAAAACATCTCCAACTCCTTCTGCACTAGGTGATATGGCAAATTTATGCTTTCCTGTCAGGTGGAAGGACAAGCCTAACCAGCCAACTGTGAGGGTGTCTTGATGCTAGAAGTTGTCACATCTACTCATTAATAGAAGGGGGTTTTTGAGCCATAATCTTTCTTGAAGTAACTAGGCACAATATTAAGCCCCTGCTTGTAGCTGTTTAAGCATATGGGGTCATGTGTCCAGTTGTTCTCATGTGTGAAATCACATGCCTGGCAGAGTGCGCTCATAGAAGGAGAAGGGAAAGGGGTTTTGGTTGTGAATCTTCTGTGGAATCCTAGTTGCAAATGTGACCAAGAGGGTTGCTGCTGGCTTGTTCATCTTTTTCAAGGTCTATCTTGAAGTAGCTATGCATGAAAGCCAAATAACATCTACCTCTGTTGGTAGCTGTTCGTGCATGGGATCACATGTTCAGCTGTTTTTGCGTATGAAATCATGGGCCTGGCAGCATGCGGGAGACTTTTCATGAAATCATAGCTACATGAGTGACCATGAAGGTTGTTGCTGGCTTGTTCTCTTTCACCAAGGCTAGGTGATGTCATGTGCCTCATGCGAAAGTGGTAAGGATGGTTGCTGCCACTTTGTTCATTTTTGGTGGGACCAAGTGAAGCCTCATACCCAGGCAAATGTGACCATCACCACCTTTAGATATTCTGTCATGGTCTTGGGAAGCTGTGTTACCGCTTTGCCACAAGGTGCCTTTGCCTTGTGGCATTGTCAGTTGCTTGTTGGCTGGTACCTCTGCCCCTAACAATGCTCTCTCCTCCCTCTAGTCAAGCTACACCCATCACAATTTTTATCTCTACTGTTTGCTACTGGATGGATATGAGTGGTTTAAGTTTGTGTTTCCTCTGCCTCCTTTTCCCTATCAATGGAATAATGAATATTGCTGAAGCCACAAGCTTGTCTTCCCTCACCTTAGATTCATCCATGACAACCCACTTAATACCAAATTTTTATGAACACAGATTAAAGATCTAGTCAATGGGTGGTTCACTTCAAGATCAGTGTTTGGATGTGTTTAAGTTTGTTAGAGGTCCTTCTAGAAATTGGAACTTATGTTGATTGGTCAACATGGGCTTTTCTGGTGAACCCTTTCATCTCTCCATGCTCGTTTAAACCTTTTGATCTCCTGAGAATTATATCTTTGGCTAGTGACTTTGCTTGTATAAACCATTGTGAGATCACTTGTTCATACAAGCCTATTACCCCTAATCTCTTAATTAAAATATAATGAATCTAGAAATATCTCCTGAGGTTAAATGAATCTAAAAGTAAGAACATAGATGATTATTTTCCTAATAGAACATATTTTAAGAATTAATTCCTTAGAATGGGTGATGATGTTAATTAATTTCCATGAGAAATGTCAATGGAAAATTAAGAAAGGGAATCATTTTTAACCCACATTCCCTATGGTGATTAACCATGACTGCCACCAATTGCCATTTGCTATCATCACACTTCATCAAAATTTACTGCTACAATCCATTGAAGACTGTATTTCCTTGGAATTATTTTGGTCATATTTGACAATTGTAATAAATCAATTACAACGAATAAAATGCCATACAAGTGCCTATTTTTTTTTGGGTGCTGTGAAAGAAATATGTTGCGAACCCGTTTATTTATTTATTTATTTGTTTTTTCTTCTTCTTCTTTTGATGTATATATGCAAAACAAGCCATAGATTGTTGCTATTCATGATGAATAAGAGTGCCCAACTGTAGAGTTATTCTTACATGGTTTAGCCAAAGGGGTCACGGCATTAGTGTTTAGAATAGGTGTGCCTTCTGATTTCATTTTTTCTGCATGGAAATCAAGACGGCAGATTGTTGTTTTTTGGTTTTGAAAGTTCATCTGAAATACATTTCTTTTAAAGGTCCATGGGTTTATGAACTAAGATGAAGGACTTTGTTCTATACATCATGCTGAATTCAGTTGCTTCCTTTGGAAATTAATAGGGAGCTTGACCTTATCACCCTTGATTATGCTCCTGAATCAGTTTAGAAATTGCCTAGATGCAGCTAAACTTCATCATCATATCTAACAACTTCATGCAATTTCAAAGTCTATAAAACTGCAGTGCACTGATTAGTTAGACCTGCTTGTGTGTACTAGTATGTATTTTCCTTAATACATCTAGTATTTCGGTTATTGATTTACTAGCATGGAGTAACTTTTCTTCATCTCCATATATGTATGTTTTCAATATAATTGCAGAGATAAGCAATAATTCAAAAGCTGTAAAAGAGGGGCCATCTGTTGGGAAGGCTGCAATTGGGGGCCCTTTTCACCTTATAAACGATGAGGGGAATTATGTGACTGAAAAAGACTTTTTGGGGAAATGGACATTGATATATTTTGGCTTCACACATTGCCCTGATATTTGCCCAGAGGAGTTGCTAAAGCTTGCTGAAGCAATTGATAAAATTAGTAAGTTGTGTGATATTTTCTTTTGATTTTATTGCGACTAACATTTGAATGTAAAATGATTGGGAGGATTATATATCATAAAATATATTGGATGACAAACTAGTACTGTGAAAAAAGAAATTTATGGTTTCTCTATTTTAAGTTGTAACAGGGCATGCTTGATGATTATTGGTAGAGGTGGACATTTAATTGGTTTTGCTGGTTCTGTTTCATGAACCACTTGTTCCAGCCTTTTATCTATCTGCTTATTTTTGATATATTGGTGCCCAAAACCACAGTTTCACAATTTGCAACCGCAGAACTGTCAGGTCCGGTCCATGAACATGTCTAATTATCGGCTTTGGCCTTTGTACTTGCCCTGATTATATGGCATGTAATATGCTTGTTGCCTGTGTTTATGCTTCATTAAAAAAAGCCCTTGCAACAAAATTTTTAGGGTGCCAAATACTTGTAGCAGTGTTTTACCCTTATTACCTTGATTGAATGATTGTTCTTGCAAGAAGGCATTATGCAGTTAGGGGAGTGCTGCTTTTGTCTTCTATTAACAACAGAGTAAGGGATTTATGATGCTTTCTACTTTCTTAATCATCAATTAGCTAAATGAATGGTTAGCTATGACTTCCAGTTTCACCATGATTTCTGGTACTCTACTCAGTGCTGTGCTTGCCTGATCTCATATACCCTAACCCTTTGCTTGGATTGAGAAAGTGGAACAATCTTTTGGGAAAAGGATGGATTATTTTTCATTCTTCAATTTGCCTTTGATTTTTGTGTCTCAAATTCTTTCTGAAGCAATAGCTGGAAATATACCTCCTTTGGTTAATGAATTCCGAGAATCTAACTTTTTGTTGTTTTTCATGAGAGCTTGATAAGGATGTGAGGTAGGATGATAAATAAAGTGATTCCATATCTCCCAATTGCTTTGATCCTTGTAACTAGTAGGAGAGAGGAATCCAATTTTAAGGAATTGGAGCTACAAGTCATTCTATATATTAATTCTCATAACCAATATCCTCATCAAGCTCTCCCCATAGTTAATAAAATTATTAAGAAAAAAAAAAAGGATGCAAATTTGAATTCCTTGAGATACTCATTGATAAAGTTAACCCAATGGAGCCATTAATAGCTAATGTTGGATTAGTTTCTCTTTCCATTGTTTAATTCAAGTTCAAACATGGAATAATTATTTTAGGAAATAATTACTGAATAAAAAAGAAAGACTCTAGGAAGAGTTTTTATTCATTCTTCCTTGAATAGCTATTCCTTGCTAATTTAGCCATTCTAAGTCACTAGGAATGTAGTAATTTAAATAAGAACGAGATACCTTCATTAGAGTATCATATGAGAATGATACCTTAAATAATTTCTTTAATTATCAAATTTCTTTTATTTTTTAATTGGTGAATCATAAATGATAAATATTCTTATTTTTCTAATTGTAGTTGCGTATTTTTTTTTGGGTAAGGTCAATATTGTATTAATAACAAAAATAGAGATGTATAAGAGGAGCCAAAGTTCAATTTACCACATTAACAAAACAACTGAATGTGGTTGACGAACTGAAGTGGCACTAATAGCTCATGACTATATACATCTAAGTATAACAAAATAGACCTAACTAGAATATTTGCTAGGGTAGGAGCGTCACCAAGTCGCCTAGAGTTCCTTTCCTT
Organism: Lumnitzera littorea; assembly: GCA_024138015.1. Lineage (NCBI taxonomy): Eukaryota > Viridiplantae > Streptophyta > Magnoliopsida > Myrtales > Combretaceae > Lumnitzera > Lumnitzera littorea. The sequence goes on along the minus strand of JAMXBB010000003.1, from coordinate 53,097,010 downwards.
CCATATATTGTAGAACACCACTGATGGAGCTTTCTTTCCTACTTGAGATTCTCTTGGAGTGAAAAGTTCAATAAGCACTTATATAGAACTTGGTCTAGGATGGATATTCTACGGATGGAAGAGATGATGTTGAAATCTTGTCCATACATGTTTTGTAAACTCACATGTGATGAAGAGGTGTTGGTGGTTCTCTTCTTCGGTTGCGCATAAGAAACATAGGTTTTGGATTAGGATACCTCATTGAAAAAGCTTGTCTTGCATAAGAAGTTTTTCTTTGGTCACAAGCCACATAATGAAGGAGTGATGGGGATGGTTGGACTTATTTCAAATGATGGGATGCCAAGAAGTAGACTTACGTTTCCTCTTCAATGTGTTAAATCAAAAAACCTTGTCTTGGGTTAGCAATCCAAGTGAATGTATCATTAACTCTTACCCTTGGTATGATATGATGGGGTAGGCTAGATTTAATGAAGTCCTAAGTGTTCCCTTCTGGCTAATGCTAATTTGGTCCTATAATGTCACTTAGCCTTGCCTCTTTGCTCTAGTTCATGGCGTAGATGTTCCTTTCTCCAATCCAGTTTAGAAGAGGGCCATTCGGGGACCAAGAGTTGTACCAAAGGGAGATGTTCCTTCCAGTCCTGATGCTCCAAGAGAAAAGTGGCCTTGCCCATCTTCTAGTTTGGAGGATCTTTTGCCAAGACCAAGAACTTTGAGAAGGGTTGGGAATGGACCAAAAATTTCGTCCTCTTAACATTTCCCCTCTAATCTAACTTGGCCATAAGCCATTTGGGTCACTCATTAAGAACCAGATATGCTTCAATTAGGCTACTTTATTCCAAAGGGTGATGTCCATTATTCCTAATCTCCCTTTACTCTTAAGAAAGCAAACATTCTCCCATAAGACTTTGTCTCTAGCTTTTGTTTCATTTGTATCATTTCATATAAATCTCATCATCTTTGTTGTAACTCTTTTAGGATACTCTTTGGAAGGATGAACATTGATGCCCAATAGACTTATAGCAAGAAGAGAATACTTTTAATTAATTGGATTCTACTGGCATACGATAAGGATTTGGTAAACCAACAGTTAATCCTAGCAGTGAATCTCTCTACTAGGATTCGGTAGTGTACTTTATTGATTCTAGTAAAAGCAAGAGGAACCCCCAAGTATTTTATTGGTAGTTGCCCCTCCTTGAAACCAGTAGCTAAGAAGATTTGGTCTTTGACGGCTTGAGCGACTCCGTTGAAGAAAATATTGCTCTTGGACATGTTGGCATGGAGACTCGAGAGTTGTGTGAAGAACTGTAATCCCTGGTTGATCAAGCTGACCGAGTTGGGGTCACCTTTGGAAAAGATGAGAATGTCATCTGTGAAGCAACGGTGGTCCAATTTTCCTTTTATACGGTGCCAATGGTGACTAAATCCTTGAAGGTTACTTGCTTTGCTTAGAAGGCATGAGAAGATCTCTATTACAAGGACGAAAAGGTAGGGAAAGATAGGATCCCCTTACCTTAGCCCTCGATTGTTGGCAAAAAAACCCACTAATTCTCCATTGAGGCATATAGAAAATCTTGGTGAAGATATACATACCATAATCCATTTCACAAATATGGGCGAAAGGTTGAGGGCATGCAATAGGTGTTCCAAGAAGACTAATTTATGTGATCATAGGCCCTTTTTATGTCTACCTTCATTACACATCTCGTATCATGAGTATTCTTGTGGTAACCCCTCATTAGTTCTTGTGCTATTAGGACATTGTCCACAATTCTTTTTCTTTTAATGAAAGCGGATTGCTCTTTGCCTACTAGCTTTGGAAGGACACTTTTTAATTGGTTTGCGAGGATTTTAGAAATGCATTTGTAAAGAACATTACAACATGAAATAGGATGAAAATCCATAAAGGACTCTTGAGTGTTCACCTTAGGAATTAACGCAAGATAGGTGGAGTTTATTGACTTTAATAAATTCCTTGATGCAAAAAGTCCTTGATGGCCATGCTAACTTCTTCACCGATGATATCCTAGGTCAAATGGAAGAAATGTGCATTAAAGCTATTTGGACTAGGTGTTTTATTTATAGGTATAGACCACAAAGTCTCCTTAATTTCTACATTGCCTTTGGTCTAGTAAGAAGTTGCAAATCCCCTCTTGTAACCCTTCTTTCCATAAGAGAAGAGATTGCGTCTACGTTCGTTGGTGTAATATCTAGGGAGTTCAATAGATTCTAGAAGAAGGAGATAGTTGCTTCCTTGATGTCGCCCTTATTGGTTAGCCGTGAGCCGTCCTCTAACACAATGGATTGGATGCAATTTCTGGCTTGTTTCAGCTTTAAGGAGTAAAAGAAGAAAGACGAGTTTTTATCTCCTAACTTCAACTAAGATTGTCTTGATTTTTGTTTTAGGAAGGACTCCTCGGCTGCATTCAACAGTTAGTACTCCTTGTATCTCATTTTCTCCAGATCCTAGTTCGCATTTGAAGGTTTAGCTTGGTTGCAAAGTTAAATGCTTTACAAGGCAGATAGGCTTTAGGAAGCTCTCTTTGATATATTCGAATAATGTTTTTTATTTAGTTTTCTCAACTCTTTCTTTAGTGACTTTAACTTAGAGACCACTCTAAACATGGGAGTTCCTTCTACTCTCTTAGTCTAAATCCTTTCCACCAATGGTAAAAAGCTCGGGTCTTTGCTCTAGAAGTCAAAGAATTTGAAGGGGATTCTTCTATTTAGCATTGAGTAGCTAAGGTAGGTCATAATCGAGCTATGATCAATATATGCTTGGAGCACATATCTTCGTCTCACGGTTGGGGAAGGCTAGAAGCCATTCCCAATTAACTAAAAATTCGTCCAGCCGTCTCAAGAGGAGGTTAGAAGGGCTTTTGTTTGACCACATATAAGGGGGGCCACTGGTTCTGGCATCAGCTAGCTCCACCTCTTCGCAGAACTTATTAAAGTGTTCCATGCCTAGAGTGATGGTTTCATTTCTCCCATTTTTCTCCTCAACCTTTTGGCATTCATTGAAGTCACCACCTAAAATCTAAGACTCTTGGATTGAAGCTTTAATGCAAAGGAGGTTTGATCATGGGGCTTCCCTTTTTGTGGCTAAATTTGCTCTGTAGACACATGTAAACTAAAATGTTATATTCTCCTGTACAAGCTAGCAGAAACAGTGTAGGAACTGTCTATCTGAGACAGTGACTCTTATATTCCAGATGGAAGGGTTCTAGGTGACCCAAAGATGGCCACTTGAGTGGTGTTCTACATTTCAGGATTGTAAGATTTTAGACCATACCGAAGGCACTTTATTAGGTTTCACTTTTGTTTCTATCAAACCCAGCAAAGATATATGATTTGATACATAAAAACTCTTTACCGCTTTCGCTTTTTGGAGATTATTGAGTCCCCTTATGTTCTATACTATTAACATTTATTGATAGAAAAAAAAAGAGAAGGGAAAATCAAAGGTATACAATCAATCAAGATGTAGGGTTACTGGAGTTACCTCCTGTAGCAGCTCCTTTTTTCTTCTTCGTTTTCTTCTTTTCAAGATGAGTCATTATTGGTAGGTATGTTTTCATGGTTAAGCTAAGTTTCTGGGACTACTAATTGAGAAGAATCAATAGGGGTTTTGCCCACTTCATGTAAGTCAGCTTAAGCTTGACCATTCGTTCCCTCGTTCTTAGGAGCCAGGCTCTCTATGATCGAAAGGACGTAAGAGCAATCACCCAACAATCTTAGACAAAATAATGATGGGCTATCATAGGACAACATACCCATGGTAATGTGTTTGTCCTTCTTCTTACTAGGTGTGGTTGGGTTATAAGCTTTTATATGATTTCCTTCTTTAAAGCCACTCCCTTAGTATGGGTACATTTCTCCATAATAGTACACTCTTGGTTCTTCTCCATATCAATGATCGGAGTACTCTTTAAGTCTTCATTACTATTGATAGAATTCTCTTGTTTACCTCTTTGATTTTCAGCACAACGGTCAGTGTCATGCCCAAACACCTTACAACGAGTGCAACGAGGTGAGACATTTTGGTATTCAACGTCAACCATCGTAATCCTTCCATTTGTCCTCTTGAAAGCAAAGGAGAATGGAAAGTTAGATTCAACATTTACCTCCATCAATACTTAAGCAAACCTGATCCGTTCTATCCTCACGGTGACTAAATCCACTTGAAGGTGCTTGCTTATAGCATTTGCGATGTACCTAATGCTATCTTTATGAAGAAATTCCATAGGTACTCCCCATAGCTTAATCTAAATAGAGATTTTCTTAGGTAGCACCTTATCATAATCTGCCCTAAGAGACCAACGCATGAGGATGATGATTTGGTTGGCGAATGACCATTGTTAGCTCAAGATCTTGAGGAGGGAGGCTTCATCTTTAAACTTAATAGAAGAAAAAACCACATTCATTTGCAAGAACTTTCACTAGTCCTTCCATTTGTTTCGAGCAATCTTCTGGACCGAAAGGAAAAACAAACCACGGCCAAAAAAGTAGCCTACTGGTGTATTCCTCCAAATCTTCTCTCCAAACATGGAAACAGACCTAGAGGAAGGGGGGGGAGGGGGGCGCTTTATGTAGATCAAATCTCCTAGCTTGGATGGGGCATGGTAGTTTAAAGAGACATCTACCAATGGTCTAAGTGGGGTTGGGACGGTTTGCGAAACCACCTGAACAAAAGATGGTGGTTTTTGGGATACTTGTGTACTGCCCGTAAACGGATTTGTCTATCCTTTGAGAGCTGAACTTTCAATGTCATCTGCAATTTTTGTTATTTCCCTAATGGTTGACTCGCTTGTGGAGCTTTGACTGTCAGCCAAAAAGGAAGGAAGACTGTCTTGCTTTTGTTCCTCAAGCAGTGGATCCAAGCTTGGTTTGGTAGCTGGTGTGCCTTTTTTGGTAGCTGTGTATTTGGAAGGAAGAATACCTTTTTTGGTCTTTATGTTCCCAGCCTCAAAACAACTTGAGTTGAGTGGCATTTGCCATTTAATTTATATATCACATATTAGAATATTTAATTTGCTCGTCCATTTTATACTTAAAGTAATGATGATATTCATGCTTATATTTGTGCTTGCAGAGGAAAAAGCAGGGATTGACATAGTTCCTCTTTTTATATCTGTTGATCCGGAGAGAGATACTGTTGAGCAAGTTCATGACTATGTTAAAGGTGTCGATCAATCTGCTATAACTTTTTATCATTTAGCTTATATCAATTTATATTTGGACCCATCATGGAGTAAACTGTTTGTAGCTAAGATCTATTGCTGCTACTTCAGAGTTCCATCCCAAGTTAATAGGGCTTACTGGCACAACAGACGAAATTAAAAAGGTTGCCTGTGCTTATCGAGTTTACTACATGAAGACTGCTGAGGAAGATTCTGATTATCTTGTTGATCACTCCATTGTGATGTATGTATCATGTTCTCTGTATTGCTTGCAGGCCTCCCATCCTCTTTATTTGTTTCATCTATTTATAATCTGATTGTGGTTAACTTGAATAATTTGATCATGTCAAATTTTATGGCCACAAATGCCTGGATTCTTTTATCACGTAAATTGATTTGCTGCAGAATAACATGATTGTATATCAGAGTTAACGGTATTCCCAAATTATTTTCTGCTTCTATATGTTTCATCTAGCCATCTGTTCCTCTCCTGGTTAATTGTGCTTAACATATTTCTGTTGAGCATACACATTTAAAAGAAAAAGTGGATGAGTACTGACAAACTTGTCTGTGCAGGAGTTTGCTTGTCACAATCTATCAAAATGTATCTGTGCAGGAGTTTTCTAGTATATCTAGTTGCTTGTTGATATGTAAACTACAATTATTTTTTTCCAATTTCTTGATTAAATTAAAGTTAATGCCAGTTGGGCAAATCAGAGTGTTTTAGCTCAACGTAGCTAACTTCCCAAAAGGAAGGGGAAAAGAAAATTCATCTGTATACATGCTATATATCAAGCACTAAATATACCCTCTGTCAAGAGATAATAACTGTACAGATAACCTTGGAAAGCTCCGTAGTGAATTGCAATTATTTGATGTTTTGTTTTAGGATTATATATACAGATAACCTCTGGAAGCCCTGTGGTCAATTGCAATTATTTGACATTTTGTTTTAGGATTGTAGGTTCAGCACATTGTATTATTCTATCGGCATCATAAATATCAACCATGTTAGTGTCTTTGCTTATTGATTAACAGAGGGCTGACTCTGAATTTTTTGTTCAGGTACTTGATGGATCCAGACATGCAGTTCGTGAAATTTTTTGGGAAGAACAATGATGTCAGTAGTCTTACCGATGGCATAATCAGAGAAGTAAACCAATACAAGAAACAGAAGTAGCTTCTTAGCCTGTGGATGTTACTTTGATCAAATTCCTCCCAAGTATTTTTCTATGCTTCCAAGAAATGATAACTGAATAGGAGAATCTGCTTCAGTGGGAAATTTCTCTGGATTGATTGGCATGATAATTACATTCTGAGAGTACTTTTTTCTTTTTTGGGCCAGACCAAAAATACATATAATACTTTATTGTTTTTTAATACGCAATTCATTTGTTGTTCATATTCATCAGTAAATTATTCATATTTTTGAAATTCAATGCTGGACGAAATGAGAAATCTCGTTCCAGTTCTGAAGGTAATGTCTTGGTTCTGGTAATTTACGCCTCTGATGTGGATGTTGGGGATGAAGAAGTCGCTACTAATTTGCCATGTTCTACAAGAGGCAGCACTTCCATGAGCTCAGGCGATGGAAGATTTTTGAATGCTGGAAATGTTACCCATCAGAATGGCAAACATAGAGCAAAATTTGAAGTGTGTGTTAATAATCAAGCAAATTTGGAGATTGGATATGATAAGAACCCCTTCTGTCTGGAATGGCAGTGTTGGAGGTGGTGACTCAATATATAATGAGATTGATGAACTGAGCCTGCATAGCCCAGCCCTCTAAGGGGGCTAGTGGCGATGGGATGAATTCTAAAGGTGCTGATGTGCTAGAAGCTATACATGCCTGTGTCTGTTGGCTTCAGAAGCCAACATTTCCCTGTCTTGAAGGCAGGGAAAGCAAAGTGAAATCTAGTGGAAAGATGAAAATAGAAGGTTCCCTTCTGAGCAAGCCTCTAAGGAGCCTGTGCGGGCTAAGACTAAAGGGGATGAAAAACTAGATGGTAAAATCAGGAGAAAGAAAGAAAAACATCAGAGGAAATAAAAGATGAAAGGCATGGCTAAAAGAACAAATGGTCAGGTAAATCAGAAAGGGTAAAAGAATCCCAGTTTAGGAAAAGGTTAAGTGACCATGAAATAACGGAGGATAGGATGGACTCTCAGAGATTCCATAAAGATGGTTCTAACCAGAGTAAGTGAGCGTAGGATGGAGAGGAAAGTCGATCAGGACGAAAGAATGACTCAAGCAGGCACAAAAGACGACCTTTTTGCACAAGCATTCTAATCTATACTTAAGATTACAAGGAGGTCCAGGTGGAGCTCATTTGTTATGAGGCAATGATGAAAAGAAAGACTGATTGGGACTTAAAGAGCATAGCATGCACAAATATGGTTTCTTCTCTTTTGATATTGGTGTTCTAAAAACATGAGATTTGACTACTTGTCCAGCTTTACACATGTTGATCTGCTTTCAGCCGGGCTAAAACTTAGATCTGCATAGATGTGTAGGATATGCTCATGATCTTTAATATCAAGAGTCAAGAATGCATCCGAGTGCATTTCTTGGAAAAACAAAAAAAGAGCATATTTAGGTGGGATTTGAAAACTAATTACCATAAAGGGGTTAGTGAGACATATTTTAGTAATGTACCTTCTTATTTTTATTGTCCTATAGAAGAAGACACATTTTAGATTCATTGTGCCCAAAACATAACTAGAAATTGGGTACGTTAGGTACATTTCATAACTTTAACACATTGCACAACCTCTCATCTCTCCCATGAACACTTGAGCAATCTTAATCCTAGGTCAATTTTCTTCATCGATCCTCCATAAATACTTGAGTGAGTCTTCTATAACACTTTTTTTACAACAATCTTATTATTTCACTTATTTTGCATGGATTGATTGAAAACCTAGAATTGAAGTGTGATAGAGTTTTGTTGATTTCTTTTTGTATATTTGGGTTGATTGTATTGCTAACATCTTTTTGTAGTCGAATTGATTGTAAATTGGCGTAGTAATATGTGATTTATGTGGTATAAGTGAATGCGTATTAGGTGTTCAACAAAATGATCATAAGATGTTTGTTGAATTGTGTAGAAGCTTTACTTGATAGTGAAGTGTATAATTTGATGTGCTACAAAATGCACATTGATGGTTGCAATGACAATACTAGATTAACAAGTGTGATGAATTTTGTGTGTATAGGTTGAAAATTATGGATTTTGTTAAATTCTCCATATATTCTCATGGAAATATTGTGAGAGGAAATTTGGGTTCAAGACACGATAGAGACTTTATGAAGTTATTAAAAATGAAAACTAATGCTACATTTGACGAATTCTTTAGAAGAGTTTGTAGGAGCATTGGAATTGATTCTAATTCAAGCAATGTTGAGATATTGTATAAACACCCCAACACCTATTTAGGTGTTATTTCATACTCTTTAATTCCTATAAGGGATGATGATGATGTGGAGAACTTTTTTGAGATGGCAGAAGCTTTTAGGCAGACTCATATTCACAACTTATATGTGAGAACATCCATAGAAGAAGTTGGTGGGAATCCTATGTAGTATACATCTCAAGTAAATACTTCCTTCTATGCAACACCCTTGTGTAACTCATAATGGTTGACCACCCTACGGTAGATGAGTATGATCCGGTGCCTATGTTTATGTTGTAGTAGGATGATGAAAATGTTGTTGATGAAATAGTTGCACTGATCCTAAAAGAATTGTGCAATGATGAGGATGATGAGGAATATGAGGCTAAAGAAGATGAAGAAGACAATGAGGATGAGGTTGAGGAGGATGATGATGAGGTAGAGGCTTAGTCAAGTGAGAATAATGTCATTGAAATGCCTACAGCACATCCTTATGTATATGGCGCAACTTCAATGGAGCAAAATGAAGTCTTGGTACATGTACTAGAGAGTCATATGACCAACTTAACTGTTAGGGATTCCATACCCTTTTTTAATACTAGTAGGGATGGTGGTTACATACACTTTAAGGAAACTGTGAATGCTAAGTGCCATAATTTGTTAACCAGTGAAGATCTTACTAAAGGTATGAGGTTTAACACGAAAGCAGATCTTGTATGAGTCATTAAGATGTACCACATAAAGAAATGATAGGAGTTCTTGATCTGCTTACAACTGACCTAAAACTTGCACCTACATAGACGTTTTGGACATGCTTATGATCTTTAATATCAAGAATTGCTATCGTATCTTTCTATATTAGTGTAGGAAATAATTACTAAGTCTTGGTAACATAACATGAATGTTATCATTTTACAAAGACATTATAGGTTAAAATCTCAACCTCCTATGATCTTTAATATCAAGAACTGCTATCATATCTTTCTAAGTAAGTATGGAAATAATTACTAAGTCTTAGTAACATAGCATGAATGCCATCATTTTATAAAGATGTTATAGGTCAAAATCTCAACCCCTCTCTCTCTCTCCCCTTTTCCCCAATTGTATTTACCTAAAAAAAGAGGTTACTAAGCCCATAAATGATGCGTTTTTGTTTGTTGGGTTTAATGTTGCTTTTGAATTTAAAATATAAGTTTATCGTGCGTTTATAAGTGAAAACACAAGCAAATGCATTTCAAGTGAACACATGAAATTGTAAACGGGTTTATTCACTACATGAAATGCATGTTATTACATCTTGCTTCAAAACCCATTGGCTATATGTTTTCATTTTCAGATACTCCAACATATCTAAATCACCAATTCGGCATAACTAACACACCACCTTTTTTTTTTTTTTTGGCCATAGTAGCATAAACTAAATCATGATCCATCCATCATTGCTATTACTCATGTGCCATCCTTTAGGCTTCAAGTTAAACACATCTACCATACATTTGTATCCACTAGTCATGCACATCTGACAAAAACAACAAAAGGAGCCAATTAGATAAACATACACAAGAATGATGATATATACAACAATACATGTTAAGTATCCAATAGTACTTTTGTCTCTATTTCATAAAAGTTAGAAATAAAATTACACATCAGACATGAGCATGCAGACAAAAACTTGCATACACACACTCAACACTAGGAGTGGTAAATGGGTGGTCTACGTACTCTCATGTGCTTAAATTTGCATGATGGTACTTTTTACGTGATGAGCCCATTGTGCTTGCATATCTATTGACCCATGTGCTCGAGCTTCTCACATGCCATTGATGATGACACGAGACATTGATAAAAATGATAGATTTCAAGATACTTTATAGATGGAGATTTTTAAAATAGTGCCGTCTTAACCAACCAATGTGCCAGATTGAATTCCTTAAGGAAAAGAGATTCGATTAGGTATTAGATCCTTTAATTTAGGTAAATCAAAAAGAGAAATTGGAATCGCAATTGAATTTAAATATGAGCAAAAAAGCAACAATTAACAAGAATAATAAAGACGTAGGCTTGTGACATGTTTCCAAAGTATTGGAGAGGGCATGTTGTTAAGATATTGGGGATGGTTTTTAATTGGGTTTTGATGAAACTCACTTAAGTTTGATCTTAGGTAGGGTAACTCACTCAACTATATAGCAAAAAATCTCCTTTAGGTCTCATTTCTTGACATGATTAGCTAAATACTTAATTCTTGTCATAAATTAAGTATTCTAGTCCTAGAGATTAGGGGGTCAATCTCCTCTTGGTCTCATAGGCTATCCTAATCCATTAAAACCCATTATTGACATTTCATCGACTCAATGACTCAATGATAAGTCTCTGGGGTCATACATACGAAGGTTACACCACAATGAATGGAATGAAGCAAAAGAACTAACAAACTGGTGAGCGAATTATGGATATAACGCACTATAAGCCTACATAGCCTAACTCCACCATTCGATATAACTTACGAATGGAGTAGATTAAGGTCGCTTGCCACTAACTCTTGCTAAAGGAGCTAGATAAGAGCTAAGAGGATAACTAGAACAAAATGGTGCTAGGAGAGAAAATGTTGTATTCTTCAATAAGGCATGTTATTTATGTACAAAATGAAGAGAGGCTTATATACTTAGACTCTTAGGGTTACATAAGAGGCAAAAGACAAAATTTTCATACAAAGAGTAATTTAGGGTAGTGCCGCTAAGCTTCTCGTAGTGGTAAGCAACAGGTTAGTGTTTTTACATCAATACTATACTAATGGCAATACCTAAAGCATTATACTCCAGTTCGAAGATCTTATCAAAATCTAGTAGAGTTAAGACAGGTGTTATGGTAAGCTTCTTCTTCATCTCCCTAAAGCTCTCCTCAGCTTGGTTAGTCTACTAAAATCCTTCACTTCTCTGCATCAATTTAGTTAAGGGGGCTACAATAGTACTGAAGTTCTTGGTGAATCTTCTATAAAAGGAAGCAAGACTATGAAAACTTCATACTTCAGTGACATTCTTTAGTGTAGGCCATTGTAAGATAGCTTGGTCTTTCTCTTCATTAGCTTAGATTCCTTCTCCAAGCACTACATATCTAAGAAAGACAACTTCACCTTGGCAAAACATGTACTCCTTTAGATTTCCAAACAGTTTCTTGGTACGAAGTATGTTGAAAATAGCTTGGAGATGTTCTAAGTGATTTGTAAGGTCTATACTATACATTAGTATGTCATCATAGTACATGACCACACATCTCCCAATCAAAGGACGCATCATATGGTTCATGAGTCACATAAAAGTGCTCGGCACATTAGTAAGGCTAAATGGCACAATCAACCATTCATAGAGACCATACCTTGTCTTAAACCCAGTCTTCCACTCATTACCATATCTCGTTCGAATGTGATGTTAGCTATTTCGTAAGTCAATCTTCAAAAACATTTGAGCACCATGGAGCTTGTCTAACATGTCATCAAGCATCAGTATGGGGTATCTATATTGGATAGTAAATTGGTGGCTTATCTATCGATGTACATGCGCCATGAACCATCTTTTTTTTGGGATGAGTAGGGCCTGTACGACACAAGAGCTCATGCTCTCCCTCACATATCCTTACTTTATGAGCTCGTCTAATTGCCATTTCAGCTTGGTAGCCTACTTAGGATGCATCCTGTAGACAGGTCGATTTGGCAAGGCAACACCACGCTACAAGTCAATTAAGTGTTTAATGCCTTGGACTAGGGGTAAACCTTTTAGTAGCAGGTTAGAAAAATCATCTATCAACTTTCGGACCTCTTCTAGCACTTCATCCAAGTCTCTTAAGTCCAGTAATCTCCTAATCAACAAGAACATGGGCTCATTAGCTTTCTCAATAGCTCGAAGCTCTCATTGGCTCAATACCAAAGCCTTCTTTTTGCTAACTCGGGTGAGTTGTTTTTTAGTCTCATTTACTTGGCTTAGTGGCATTAGTTGTAGCACTATCTTTTTATCATCCTTAATAAAGGCATAGGTATTCTTATATTTGTTGTGTAAAATACATTGGTCAAATAACGAAGGTCTTCCCAACAATAAATTTGAGGCTCCTATGGGGATAACATCACAAACCACTTTATCTCTGTATACATTTCCAACACAAAACATCATAACTACTTATTCGGTCATGTGTAGAGCACCCTTATCATACAGCCAGTGCAATTTATAAGATTGGGAGTGCTTAGAAGTCAATAAACCTAACCTCTGTACAAGGGACTAGACAACAACATCAATGCAACTTCCTTTATTTACTATGACCATACACAGTTAACCTTTGATGGTACACTTTGTATGGAATGGATTCTCTGTCTGTTCTTCTTCGGAGCTCGACATTAAACTTAGCACTCGCCTCAACACCAGCATTATCACTTTACCCTAGTGGGCGTAGACGTAGGTTTCTTCCTCCTCTTTTACTTTAGCTCTTCTAGTATCGCCTTCTTCCTTCTCAGGTTCACTCTCATCGGTTCTCTCCACTACATCACCTCAGAGGACCATAAAACACCAATTAGGACACCTAGTAGCCATGTGTTCGTAACCCAAGCAATTAAAGCATTTCACTTCACTAGTCTTGCGATTTGAGGCTTGTTTGACTTTCATCGGGTTGGTTATTCTTTTCTTCTATTTGGACTAGCTTTCTCGGTTCAATGTAGCTAGATTGGTATAGAATAGTAGTTCGCAAAGAGCTTAGATTAGGTCAGATATGGGCGTTTCTTCTTTGTTTTTTGACCCTTTAAGCAATCTTTATGGCTTCTTCTAGAGATTGGAGCCATTAAGAATCTCATACCTCATACCTGAATCTCCACTTGGCTTTACATGGAGTTCCAAAGTAGTGTTACGGACCTCATACCTGAGTCTAGAGATGAATCTTGATATGGTGCAAGCAGTGGACTCATCCATATCAGCTCAGATCATTAACATCAAGAACTTCCTAACATAGTCATCCATAGTTTGGCTTCCTTAGTGGCAAAGCTCTTGTAATTTGACAAACGTATCTTGTAAATATGTTTCAGGTACAAATCTTCCCTTTAACAACTACTTCATGTCTTCTCAAGTTCGCACACTTTGTCGGCCATCTCTTTCTTTGGCTACATTCAAATTTTTCTACCCTATAGCAGCATTTCTAGCGAACTCAAGGGCAGTGAGTTGGACCTTTGCTCCCTCAGTATAGCCATAATAGTCAAACACTTTCTCGACTTTTCTCCTCTTATTCTAGGTTTTCATTAGAATTTCTACTACCATAAAAGGTTGGAATCTGGATTTTGACGTTGTTAAGTACTTGAGGAGCTTAGCGTCTTTGCTCCTTCACTTCGCAGTACTCTTCTTCCTCTCCATCAAGCTCTTCTTCTACTTCCTTGTCCGCTTCCTCAAGTTCTTCCATCTCTAATCTCTTTTAAGTAGGTTGGCCTACTATTACTCTAGCTCAATGAGGTTGGGTTAGGCAATTAGCTTAGCTAACATGGCCATACCTTCGCTCTTGCGCTTCTTCTACTCGGCTGTGATTGGGTGCATCTCATGGTTGTTGCCTGCTATCATGCATAGCTATAACTAGACTCTTAACAAGGTTAGTGAGTCTATCATGTTTCTTATCAATTGACCTTAGCGTGTAACTTCCTTATTGACCACGACCAATATGAGCACTTTTCTTAGTATCTCCAATAACTTTATGAACATTGGAATTAGACGTTATAACTATTCACTACTACTTCTTATAGCTATCATGTTTTAAGAATCACTCGAACTAACAAAACCTTATTACTCAATACTACTTAGCAATACTTGGGACCACCACTCATACACAATCGGTTGTTATTCATTGCCTAGAATCGTAACTACTCTTCTCCAACACTTCAACACTTAATCTTGCTCTGTTTTAGTAGTCGGAAAACAAAGTAGAACATAACAATAACAATTATTGCACTTACCCCTTACAAATCGATGCTTCATAGCTTCATAACTTCAAAACCCAATACACCCACTCAAAGTCAACTTCACACTTATAAGTACACATTGCAATAGCTATCGAGGAACACAAAGCCATTAATAGCAACACAAAAAAGAACTCCATTGTAACTTCACACACTCCCTCTCGGAACCATGCTATTACAATAACAAAGTTGATACATCTCTAGGGTTGTACACACGAAGGCCGTACTACAATGAGTGGAATTAAACAAAAGAAGTAGCAAACCCATGAGTGACTTATGGATATGACTCACAACAAGCCTATACGACCTAATCTTCACTACTTGATATGACTCACAAATGAAGTAGATTAGGGTCGCTCGCTACTACATCTTGCTAAAGAAGCTAGATAAGGGCTAAAAGGATAATTAGAACACGAAGGTGTTAAGAGAGAAATGCTATATTCTTCAATAATGAATGTTGTTCATGTACAAAATGAAGAGAGGCTAATATACTTGGCCTCTTAAGGTTACATAAGAGGGAAAAGACAAAAATGGATAATGTTTAATAGAGATTTTTAGAACATGCTAAAAAGGACAAAAATGACAAAATAGTACAAGCTACAGAAATGGGAGATTCTCTTGGAATGTTGTGTGAAAAGACACATGTTAACTGGTGGTTGGTGAGCTAGAATGGTATGTGCTCAATTACTTTCGTTGATGTAAGACCTCAGATAGTTTGGTATTTGGTTGATGTCAGCTTAGCAAAGGCTAGAAGGGGAATAAAGGGATTGGCTAACTTGATCCAAGTCAGGTTGGAGCTTAGATAGGAGGTGTTGTTTGAAGTCTCAATTGGTTAAGTGACTTGGTTGCTTGGCTCGGGTAAGCATTTGGTGGTTGTCGGCTCGGGAACTATTCTTATTATGTTAAAAGTTTGGTACTCAGGTTAGATGAAGTATAGTATACCTTAGTTAATGATAGAATCATCGTCCTTGAAGGATTTTTGAGTTAGTATACGTCAGGCAAGTCCTTATGATCGCCTAGCATAATTTCTAGTAATGGTTTCGAGGTGTTGATTCCTATCACTCAATTAGGGAATTACACAACTAATCTCCTTTCAGTCTCATAATTATGCAAACCTATTAACTCTTAAGGGCTCTTCCTAGGACTAATCTCTTCTTGGTCTCATAATCACAAGGAATCCCAATGAAAATTTCAATAACAAGCACCTCAAAGAGTCAAATGAAATACTAATCAACAAAATCCCAATTAAATACACATATCTATATCATAGCTACAAAGTTACACCATTTACAATATCCACATTATCACAAACCTACTAGAAACTACTTAGTTACTCATAATAGCAACAATAACAACCATATGAGAGGAAGAAATAGTAGCAATCTACATGAGAGAACAAGTAAACAAGATAGGGACAAATGAACAAGAGATTAAATGAAAAGAATGCATCAAAAACAAACTTAAATGTGCATTAAAATCATAAGAACATTCACTAAATATCATAAACAAGTCAATGAAACTTGCAAAACAGACAATGAGCTTGTAAATCCTAAGAAATACTAAAAACCTAATTGCAGCTTGCCTTTTTAGCTGCAAAAGAGACTATATATAATTTTAAGTCACTGATCGATCAGTGTAAAGGTCTACCAATCGATCAGTAGACATGTGTCAGCATTAGGTTACCTCTATGTTTTATGAAATGCTACATTTAAGGAGGATTAGGGTTTAAGTCACTGATTGATCAATGTAAATAGTATCAATTGATTGGCATAAGTGAATCCACCTTGTACATTTTATTTGTTAGGTTATTCTCTCCCTCAATCGATTGCCTAAGAGGTTGCTGTATCCCTGATGTTTTAAGGCATACTGATTGATTGATAGCAAGGCTACTGATGGATACCAAGGCCACTAATTGATGCCTATGGATCGGTAGGCCAAATTTACTAGCTCCCTTCATTTTAGCCTCCTTAGTCGAATAATGGAGGCTACTAAGACCATGGTAGCTCCTATGCACTTATATGTAGGATATAAAATTAATTAAATTCGTTTAAAATTAATCATTTTTCATGCATTTTGAACAATTTTACTCAAGTTAGTCCATTTTGTGGATAAAATCTTATTTCATATAAAATTAAAATTTTTTTCTTAAGTTATGCATAAATGCAGATTTTAAAGTTATTTAACATAAAAAAATAATAAATAAAGTTGAATTATATATAATATACATATATTTACATGTGATATACATTATAAGTATTAAATATATATATTAATAATACATTATCAAAATAAGGAAAATTAATATAAAATAATAGGAAATTAATAAAAAAATGAATGGATGAGTAATCAAACCTAAGTGTTAGCATGAGACAAGTTGGAAAACATGAGTCATAATCAAAATTAACACCTCAAGCTTGGAAAAACAAAAAAAAAAAAAATGACGTATATGCCACATGTCTAAGTTTTAATAAATATAATCCATTTGCAAATTATAAATAGGGCATGAACACATCAAAAACAACATTTTAGAAATCTGAAAACATAAGAAAATCATTAAAGAAAATTTAGGAAAATTAGAAAAAAAAAAGAAAAATAGAACAAAAACAGAGCATGGATTTGGTCTATACCGGTTCAAAGGGTTGTAGGAGTTATATGGTGGTGGCCATTTAGGGTCAAAGAAAGGACTACTAAGGGAGGTTTTCTGACAAGGTAAGATGGTTGGAGGTAGTTGGTTTAGGCGAACTAATTTCCCACTTGTAATTTTTTGAATATTCTAAAAATATCAAATGTTGTTAATTAATTATGAAATTAGGTTTTCTAGGGTTATTTTAGGTGTATATTAATGTAGTAATTTTATTTTAATTAAATAATTAATGGAAACATAGGGTCCTTAAGAAAATTTCCTATTTAGGTGAAAATTAAACTAATTTTTAGAAATATTAGATGATGTTATTTCAACCTCAATTTTTGTATGTATTATACTTAATATGCGTATCTAATTATAGTAATAAGAATTTTTTGAAAATAAGCATGTTTACTATTTATTGTAATTATTTTGGATAAAACTGCCTATTTTACCTAATTATTGAAATAATTAGTTTTTGACTAAATTAATGAATAAGCCTTTCATGTTTTGACTTTTGGAAGTTTATAATAATGTTTGGAACACTTAATTTTTATCTCACATATAAATTTATTTATTTTCTTTAATTTTCGTAATTTTAAGCTAAAACAGTTATTTTTGTGAAAATAGATAATAGCTAATTTGGTGTAATTGATGGATAATAATTAAACTACATATTTTTGTGAGTCTATAGGATTTTTCATGAAATTAATTGGGCTCGTATACTATTTATCATGTACTTTCCTAATAAAAATCTATATATAAGCTTAATATATAATATAGTAATTAGTACTTGTAAAATACTTATCAAATTCACATAAAATGAACATATTGGGGGTATTTTAAGGCTTACTAGATAAGTTTGGAAAATGTGATTTTTAAAGTTTTTAGTTCAGTATTAAAGCTAATTTGAGTCAATAATGGAGTTACGGTAACATACAGTTGAGTCGGCAATATGAAAGGGTGTCTTTGAGCTTTTGATGATATTGATTAGTCTTGATTCTTAAGTTATCTTAGTAGTACTCAAAATAATGATCATGATGATATAAAGTTTGTTGAAATCGGATAAGGAATGAGTAAGATATAGTTAAATGAAGTTTAAAGACACAGTAGGGAAAATTTACGAGAATTTAGATTCTATCGGTACTTGACTTGGAAACTGTGTTTATATTTTCATAGGTGTGATAAGTAAGGAATGACCATATCACGACATATAGGATTTTTCTAACTCATGCTTAGAGTAGATATATTGCTACTCATAATACTGTATGTTGTTTGATGTTGTATTAATTGAATATGGCTATATCTTAGGTGAATTGTGATGTTACTATAGTGGATGTTGATGTGGTGATTTTGGATGACCGTAGCTATGTCTTGGTTAAACTGTTATGTTGCTATGTTAGGTATTGATGTGGTGTTTATGAATGATTGTACTAACTTGGAGAGTTGAAGGATTGCTAACTTAATCTTCTGGGTGTTCGCCTGAGTGAACCCTAAGTGAGATGCTAGATTTTTGTTATGGAGAGTTTAAAAACTAGAGTAAGATAACTAGGTTGAATAAAACTTGAAGACTGGTTATGTTGAATGATATTCCTGAATTGTTATTGTACAACATGGCATGGCATGGTATAAAAGGGACCTATGAGTTAGATTTTCAAAATGAGGCTTCCAAGTGATTAAGAAAAACCGTAGCTTTATGAACTCAATTTTTGGAAGTATATAGATTTGCATTGCTTGAACATCTTAACTATTTTGATAGTTAAATTTGGTAGACTACAGTGTGCAGTCTAATTTGGCCTTATTGCCTCTCTATGATTTGGTAAACTATAATATATGGTCTAAAGTTTGTAAAACAAAGTTGAGGGTCCTACTTTAAGGCAGCTCCTTGTTGTGGTTTTTGATATTGGTAGACTATTATAGTGTGTAGTTTAATTTGGTAGGGGTCCTTGTTAAGACCCTATAGGGGACCTAAAAGGATTGCTTAAAATTTTTATATCACGTGTGCACCTATGATATGAAAAATCACCTTGTAAGTTAGAGATTGCAAGACTCTAAATAATTAATCGCTAAGGTTTCCAATTTTTAATTTATTAACATATCATAAAATGGAAATAACTATAGATATATAATATTTCACAGTTCCTCAAAATTGTAGATAATCAGTATTCTTTACCAAATGATAAGATTAGGTAGTAAAGACTCAAAATTTACACTTACTAAAGTTGCAAAATCTAAATATAAGAGTAGTATTTACGTTTAAAGTCTTAAACAAGCTATATAATCTATCTCTAGTTCTAACCATTGAAACGTCTTAATACTTGTTCTTAATGCTTGGCTCTTAACTTATGCTCAATTATCTATCAACGTGCAAAAGAAAATTGTTGAGAAGTAAGCTACACGAGCTTAGTGAGTTATCCCTTATACTATACCAATAAGTAGGTTATCAAACAATTTATTATCAAGCATATGAATGCATGCACACGTAGTATGCCAAATAATATATGCAGTTGATCGGTACTGCATGTAATATTGGATTTAATGCCCTTCGAAGTGAGGGTTGGAGATACATTGGCACTAATCACAACTGGGTTCTAGCACTTGGGTCTTTAACCATATATTGAAATTCCATATTTCATAAAATATATTTTCTATTTCCAAAATCTAATAGTACACAGATTCCTAGGTTTAGTGGTGAGGTAGCCATCATAGTTTATGCTCATGCCATACAGCGGTGGTCTTTAAACTCGACCCCTAACTACCCATAATTAACGTCTCCGGCACTAGGTAATCCCACTATGCTAACCAAATTGTATGGGAATCCAATCTTTACAAGGCCCTTCATTACCATTTGCCTAAGGTAATGGTTGGAACAATATATTGAATGTTCATGTTTATGCATGATCCATTTAATTTAAGTTAAGTCGAATATGATTAAGTCAATTTATTAGGTAATCAATCAATATCAACAAATCATCCAAATTATGCAAAGATAAATCATATAATTAATTCTTCAGTTACTATATTTACCACATTTTTATAACAAGCAAATAGTATTCAATCACATGCATATTCCTAAACCCCAAGCATAAATTTATTATTATATAAGATTTAGGTGCACTAACTACAGGGACAAAATAATTATAGAGTCATTGGAAGTACTCACCTGACTAAGGCTAATATGGATCATAGCAATCAATAGGTAGTTTGTCCTCTTAATCAATATCTCCTGATAAATAAAAATAAGAGAAACCTAATGAGTATCTAAACGTAATGCTAGATGACCTAACTAGCTTACCATCTATCTTATGATTCCCATTTTCGTTTAAGTGCTAAGTTGCGTGTAATTTTTTCTTTTTATCTTTTATCTTTTCATTCTTATACTAAATTCTTACTGAGTTCAAGTGTGCTTCTTTATTAATAAAGTTTGATTAAAATTTATAGTATTATTTCACATTGTTTAACTTATTTGTTGTGATAATTGGGAAATCTTATTTTATTGTATAGGTAATAACATTCAACTTAGTAAATGTTATATGAGTTTAGATTTTCTCACTTTTCATAAGTTTCATATTAGTATATTGTTATATTATAATCTAATTGTGATTTCTATGTATAGCAAAATAAGTAGTAGTATGCTAAGATAAGTTAGATAAGGTAATAGAGCTGGGTGGAAATATTGGAATTGTATATGTAAATAACTAAAACCTTTAGTTCAATTACATTGTAATATTATTTTGAGATTTTATCTTATCAGTATTATTGTTATTACTAGTACTACTACTACTATTATTATTTGTCTTTATTATTGTTGTTTCATGTTAACATATATTGTTATTACATATAAAAGCATATTTTCTTCAAAATATTTAACTTTTAAGTATGCATGTTTACGTTCAACATTTTGATCTTTTGAAGAACTTTGTGTTTTATAATAATGTTTTATCCGTGTTTTATATGATGTGTTTGTCGGTTTCCTTTCCATAGGAAATTATATATTTACACTTGTAAATAATCATGTTAGGTTATTTTTTTATTTGGTTGGAGTTTTATACTAATTATTTATTTATATAATCATATCACTTAAATAATATAGCTCATTTATTTATATTTCTTTGTTTTCTCTTAAATCTTAAATCGCATATAACATTTTTGTTTTAATTCCAATGGTTATGAACTTATAGTTAATTTTTATCATTTTAGATGTATGTTCTTATAGTAGGGTCTGTTTTGGATGTTAAAACCTGTATTTTACTATATGGGCCTAAATTGTTGCAAAATTGGTTATTTTGACTCAAATAATTTTATTTGTCAATTTTAAGCTTTTTCTCATTATTTTAAAATTTAATTAATTTCTAAAATTCATATTTTTAGAATATTTTATTTTTTTGTCTAATTTATGTCAATGTTAATATTTATTCATTTTAAAGCTGTATTTACTAATTAGATTAATTTTCTTATTATTATAATTTTCTTAATTAATCAATTATTATTTTCTAATTTTTGTTTTAATGGATTATTTTTTTATGGTTTGTTGACGTGGCATATCCCAATTCATTCATGTGGCAACTTTTAGATTTCTTTCTTTCTTCTTTTTTTTTTCTTTTTTCCTTTAAATTTTATATTATTATTAGATATATTTATATATTACTATAATTAATAGATTATGGACTCTAATTATATATTATGGGTTTCAGTCCATCATGTATTTATATATATTTTTTATTATATTATATTACATAAATGTATCGTACGTATGTAATTATATGTATGTACTTATATTTATATATATATGTGTGTGTGTGTATTCTTAAGTACATATGTACACTTGGTATTTTAGTATATGTACTTATACATATACTTGTAGGTATATACATATGTATATAAACTATACATATGTATTTACATATATATTCATATGTCCAACTAGTTCATAATATATCCATGCATATATGTATTTATCCATCTATATGTATAATAGTAGTATATATGTATATACATATACATATTTAAACATAATTTTCCAAAGAAATAGATCACCTACTCAAAATCTAACACATTTATATGGAGTTCCANAGATATATTTATATATTACTATATTTAATTAATTAATAGATTATGGGCTCTAATTATATATTACGAGTTTAGCCCATTATGCATTTATATATATATTTTATTTTATTATATTATATTACATAAATGCATCATATTTATGTACTTATATTTATATATATGTGTGTGTGTGTGTATTTTTAAGTACATATGTACACTTGGTATTTTAGTATATGTACTTATACATATACTTGTAGGTATATACATATGTATATAAACTATACATATGTATTTACATATATATTCATATGTCCAACTAGTTCATAATATATCCATGCATATATGTATTTATCCATCTATATGTATAATAGTAGTATATATGTATATACATATACATATTTAAACATAATTTTCCAAAGAAATAGATCACCTACTCAAAATCTAACACATTTATATGGAGTTCCATACGCTAAAATATATACTAAATACATCAAGTGAAAGAAAACATAAGAGTATAAAAGAAATATATAAACATAATCTACATAAGAAGACTAATATTAATAATATACAAGAAAATATAATTACTTGTTCTTGAATACCTTTGAAGAAAAATCCTCTTTTCTCTTTCTTTTGGTGTTATTGAAATAGGCAGGTAAAAGTGTACTTGAAAATGAGTGGTTTGATGGAGGAAAAAGAGAGAATTAGAGGAAGAAGATGAAGAAAGGAAGACGAAAAATGGTGGTTCACTTTTTGAGATAATATATATTCTAATTACATGTGTAAATTTGTAATAATTGAAGAAAAATGAAGAATTCTCTAGATGATCTAGGTGTCATGGCATGGAGAAGAGGATAAGGAAGAAAAATAAAAAGAAAAAGAAAAAGAAAATGGTAGAAAATTCAAGAAGGAAAATGACATGTTGATTAGGTCAACATGTAATCATATAATATTATATTATATATGTAACACATATAAATAAAGGAGGAAAAGAAAATAAAAGATAAAGATAAAGAAATAAGGAAAATAAGGAAACAAGTGAATAAAATAAATTTTTGAATTTCCTATTAATATTTCTTATCCTATAAATAATATTTAGAATACTAAATAATATAGTTACGAAGAAAATTATAAAATATAAAATCAACATTGCTATATAATGCATAAACGTAAACTAAGTGATTAAATGAAGTTCAAATAGTTAAATGTATATGTTTAAGGTTCAGGGTTTAGGATATAAATATATAGTCACTAATAATTAAATAATAATATTTATTAATTTCGTAAATTACTTTGGTACTCTTTATATTTATTAGTTATCTCTAGTTGTTTATTAGTAATTTTACGCGATTAAGATATCGATCGATAATTGTACCTGATTGGTTTTATTATTGTAAAAGTAAAGTTGTATGTTTATAGACTTAAGATTTTAGTTTTAAGGTTTTTATCATATCCGAGTTCAATTTCTAGTGCTTATACACATATAGGGTTTAGGGTTTTCATATGTGATTAAGGTTTTGATTAATATATTAAGGTTTTTAGTACTTGTTTTAAGTTTCAAATTTAAAGTTTTAATCGGTTTTAAACTTATCAGCTCTATTAACTTAGGGAATTTATTTACAGTACGTGAGTTCATCTTATACTTAGAAAGCTTGTTTTATGGGGTTTACAGTCCTACTCTAAGGTAGCTCCTTGTTACCCTAGGTTCCTAGACATTGTATCCAGATGTTCGGCTATGTCGACGAACTAGATGTAGATATTAGAAAGGTATAGGATATCAGTATTGATGCATGCCATGTGTATGAGCATAGTATGTTGCATTGTTAGTAATAAATACCTGGTTGGGCTAGTATATGTGTAGAGTTGAACCTATTGATTATGATTGAAATGTCTCAGTTACGATATTGCCTATATTATATTGTTTGTTATCTACTCTTACTCAACTTTAGTAACTGAGGGGATAAAATGTTTTATCCTTAGGTTAATAGCATCGTGAAGGGCCCAACATTAAGAGGGGATGTATATTGAGAGCGTGATTCGGAGTTAGTAACTATTGCATGAAACCTGTACTAAGTTGGGAATCCTACTATTGTGAAGATGACAAAATAAAAAGTTGGTTCATGTTTTGATGTGCATATTATACTGTACACATAAGTTGTAATAGAATATCCAATTGAACTCTAATGTGGCAACCTCTTTATCATGTAAACAAAGTTGTCTTTTGACAAATGAATAGGTTGAGTTAAGTTCTCAATAGGTATTCTTATGTGATGGTGTATTCCATACTAAGTCAAGATGTGACAATGTTATAGAGGATTTCATTAGAGTAATTTCCAATTGAGATCGGTAATAGTATTTGTTGAGTGACATGTAGCTTATATGGCCTCAGTTGTGTTATAATTGACAATTTGAGTTTCTTAATCAGGTTGACAGATGCTACATTAGTGCAACTTCTACTATCCACTATAAGTGCATACACCTATTCATTTACCTTATAGATGACATGAAACAAGTTCTTGTATTGCTCTTCTTCAATTGATGGTTTGATGCTCATTGTGCGTCTGATGACTAAGGTTAGCTTATCCAAGTCCTTGGCAAATACATCTTCTTTAACTAGCTCATCATTAACCTTATTTCTCCTTCCAACTCTCCTTTCTCCTTGGGTTCCTCCTCTATACTGTCTTACCCTTAATGATCATGGTTCGTTTGTTTAAGCATTGAGCAGCCATGTACCCAAATCCTTAACACTTAAAACACTTGATCTAGCTCATCTTTTGCCCAGACCCTTATCCCTTCTCATAAGTTTTGTTTGGAAATTCTTGGTCAGTAGTGTGACTCTTTTGCTCAGTCACAACTTCAGCTTTCCTACTAGAATCAATATTTTGAGGTGCTCGATTACATCTTTGAGCAGGTCGACCACTTTGAATAGTAATATGAGGTTAGATTAACCTCCTTTTCCTTTATCTTTCCATATGCTAGGCTATTCTTATAGCTTCTTCTAATGTAACAAATTGTTGAAGCTCTACTACATCTCGAATATCATTCCTCAACCTAATAAGGAACCTAGATACTATTTAAGCTGATGGCTTAGTAACGTCACAATGGATCATGAGCATTTGAAATTCCTTCACATAGTCATTAGTAGTTTAGCTCCCTTGCCTCAATTCTTGAAGCCAAGCAAAAGCATCTTACAAATAGGTATCCGGCACAAATCTATTTCTAAGTACCCACTTCATCTTGGGCCAGGTGCTGACCTCTTTATATTCTTCTCGCCTCTTCATGGTCTGGAAGTTGCCCCATTACATGCTAGCATAAGCTAAGAATTCTATGGTGGTAGTTCTCACCTTCTGTTGGTCTAATAATGTCAAAGACTCATTCCACCTTCTCTTCTTAATTTAAGTATTAATAGGCATCTCTATAACCATTAAAGCTTAGGATCTGAAGCCTCACATAATCGGTAGCTTGGGGTACATGAGCTCTCTCCTTTACCTTAGCATACTCCTCCTTGTCCTTTTCATCCATTTCTCCCAAGTTGATTCTCCTTCCCACATGCTTTCCAATACCTCCACTTCGATTTTGTCGAGCTGGGACTTATCCTCTCATCGGTTGGGTAGCTTGAGGAGTATTCTGAGCAGCATCAGCCAGTCAGAAAGCTAATGCACAAATAGCTTTGGTTAGGTGGGCTATTAAGTTAGCCATTTTGTCAATTTGTTCGTCCGTGCTTCTGGGAGTGTTTTAGGGTTGTTGGGCCAATGTGGATGACACTACTATTATTGTCTCCAATACTAGCATTGGCACTTAAATAAGTCATTCTTTCCTTAACTTAGTATTGCTTCCACAAGCAACTTAACAAAAAACTCAAGGTCTTAATGTTCCTAAAGACAATAATCACTGTTTTTAGAACTTAGCTATTTCATACATGTACACTTCTCCACTAAAATATTAAATCTAAGTAATCTTCAACCGTAAATAACTATTTCAAAGGACAAAAAAACCCAGTTGAAACTTACTTTGTTTACTAATGCTTGAAATAGGGTAAAATAGAGTACTTCACAACAATTATCACATAACAATAATACAACTTTCACTACTTACTAAAACATTGTAGTTAACCTCTATACAACCACAACATATTACCATAGCTAATGCTACATACGACACAGCAATAACAAGGTTCAAAATATAACTTACCCAAATAAACCTCCGCTCTAATACCAAGATGATAGGTTGCTCTAAGAGCAGACCAGGTCAACTGTATTAAAGGTGGGTCCAAGCTTACCAAAAGCTTAAAAATGAGGATGGAAATGTGTAGAATAGAAAGTAAAGAAGCAAAATCCTATGAATTAATTCTAAGGATATAATGCACCAAGGAATCTCCATAGACTCACGAACTAACTTGATATGATGCACGAGTAGCTCGGTGAGATTACTCGCCACCTAACCTTATTCAAGGGATAGGATAAGAGTTATGGTAGAAGTAAGATATTTTTAATTATCAAATGATTGTCATGGTCGTAATTTATAAGGGTATTTATATGCAATAATCTAGGGAAACCTTTTAAAAATGGAAAAGATGAAAAGGATATTGTCTAAAAGAAGTAAAATACAAGGAATGAAAAAGGGCATAAATCCCATCACGTAGTCGTCTAGGTACCTAGTGATAATGGCTGTACTTCTAGTAGAAACAGAAAAAATCATACGGTTAGTTTAGTTGTTACCTAGCTGAGATGTTGAGTAGACTTAAAGATCCTTCCAAGGTGAGGCTGGCTTGGATGTGTTTAGGAGTACTCAACATACGTATTATTGAGGAAATGGTCGATACAGGTATGATAGAACAAATAGTAGAGTTAGCCAAGCTGTTAGTGGGCTATGACTCAGATTGGCATACTATAATTGACATAAAGGAAGTTGTTCGGCTTGGTACGTGAGGTTGATCGGTAGCTAAGATTAGCTTGGCCTCTTCTAGTGTTGGTTGGAACGAGAGAATCTACTTTGTTAGTCCTTTAAGGTCTTGAGCTTGAGCTCAAGTCAGAGGTTTAGTTACTTAATTCCTATCACTACCGTTTGATTGGTAGACACATGTTGGCACTAGGTTACCTTCGTATTTTATGAAACGTGACATTTGAGGAGGAACCCTAACCTTAATTTCTTGTACCAATCAATCAATGCAGATAGTACTAGTTAATTGGAATAAGGGAATCCACTCTACATAATCTATTCGTTAGGCCATTGTATCCCTTGATCGATCGCTTAATATGTTGCTGTATCTTTGATGCTTCAAGGTATATCGATCGGTTGGTAGCAAGGTTGCCAATTGATTAGCAAGCCAAATTCACTAGCTACCTTTATTTTGGCCTCCTTGATCGAACAATAAGGCTTACTAAGACTATGGTAGCCTTGTACACTTAAATCTAGGATATAAAATTAATCATATTCATTTAAAATTAACCCTTTTTCATGCATTTCTAGCAATTTTACACAAGTTGGTCCATTCTGTGCATAAACTCCAATTTCATATAAAATTAACAAATTTTTGCTTAGTTTATGCACAAATGTGAGTCTTAAAGTTAGGAAAATTGTATATTTTGAACTGCGATTTGTGGCCCATTTATTTGCATGCTAGCCTGTTGCCCCCAAATGCATATAATTGGACTTTGGTTATAATGCTAGAAATGCCCTTTCAATATTTCTAATTATTTTTGGTGATTGATGGTATTATATATTTTTAATTTTGAACATTTATTAGTGTGCACTATACTATTATTACGCACTCATATGGTAAATTGAAGAGATTGTTAAGTTACAAAAAATAAAATAAGGAAAAAAAAAATCCTAATTTTGTAGGTAGTTCATACTTGACAATAATGATTCATGACTAATTTAATATGTAATGTGGAAAATGAATGATTATGTATATGTATTTATTATGTAAAGTGCATATATATATACATATAGTATATACATTATACATAAGGCATTTATATACACAAGTGCATATGTATAACACATATGTACATGTAATGTATATACATATTGCATATTTATGTGCATGTAAAAAATATGTACACATGACATATATATGTATATATATATACATTAGTTATTCGTATATGTAAGGAATAACATATGTAAGTTAGTATATAACATTGTATCTATATATGTACATTATATATATGTGTATATTATAGAAGTATTTTATATTTATAACATATATACAATGTGTTAAATATATAAATGCATATAACGTTAATATACATATAGCATATATGTGATATGGATATGTTATTATGATTATATAAACTAATTATTGCATTTTCTATATATATAGTATATGCATTATAATTAATGCATGTCTAATGTTGCACATATTGATTACAAACATAATTTATAATTATATATGTTATGTTAATTACATACGTATATAATAAATATACTAAATATATAGTAGTATTGAAATCTATAGTATGTACATTGTTGTTGGTGAAATTTGAGAAGGGGTTTTGATATGCAAAAGAGAACACATCAAGCTAGATGGTGTATCGAAGTTATCTAATGTTGCCACTCCAATGCTTGAGTAAGTAAAATGTTTGAAGAAGAAGTGAAAAGCAAATGAGAGTATCAAGTGTCCAGAGTGTTTTGTCATATACTCTTTTAGCTATTTATAGAGCGTAGAGGCAACCATTGTGATGGTGTGTGATGTGTAAGATACGGTAGTAGGTTGGACGAATATAATGGGTATTTGTAGATTCAAGTAGGTATGAAGAATAGGAAGTAAAATAGGGATTTTGAAGGTGAATGTGTATGGATATTACGCACTAAGACACAAACATAATCAGGGGTTTGAGCTCGAAATAAGCTTCAATACAACTTACGAACACTAAATGTCACTCGGGATTCAAATGAGGGTTAGATGCAACTCACTAATCGGTTTAAATGAAAGGTTCACCATAATCTTAGGGTCAAGATTGATACGAACGTAGGAAAGATTAAAGAATTTAATCAATACTCAATAATCCGGTAAATGCTAGCTCAAGTGTAGCCTTGCTCAAAAGAGGAAAGTTTCACTCTCTATATGGGGAATATTCTTCACTATGTCTATTTGAACTCCTTGTGTGTGATTGCAAATGTTGCTATTTATAACAATTCCTAAACCTTAGTGGCAAAACTGTAAATAATGTGTAAGGCCTTAAACCCTTAAGAATTGGGCCCATAAATAAAATAGAGAAAACATGTACAAGAATACAAAACCGTATGTTTAATAGAAGTTGGCATGCAGTCACTCGGCCTGTCCTAGAAGGAGCAGGATCCGAATTGGGTGAGGTCGATAGTTGGATGTCTGGGTCCGAGGAGGAGCTTCTGAAGTCTCGCAATGCTTGGTTGAGATACCGGAAAGGTCGGCCCATAATTGCTGAGTGCTAAAATTAGTAGGCACTAGTCTCTCGGTGTCGTGCCGAGTAGATCTTTGGCTTTGAATGCTTGGCTGTGCATTGTCTCGGCTTTTTAGCAGACGACAAACTTGGTGCCAAGTGTCTTCTTTTCTTCCCCTCTATCTTCTGTTACTAGATTGTGCCTTAGCAAAACTTAATTGGTCTCAGCTTAGGATTGGTTGGCCTTGGCTTGAATATAGTCGGGGGTTGATTCCTATTAGCATGGCTTAAATCAATTCAATCGCTTTTGACACGTAGTGCTCTATCAATTTAGGCATCTGATAAATGTGGTTAGCAAGAAGTAATTGAGTGGTTATTCTTCTTGACAACCTTTGAACTATTCATGCCTTTGTCTTAATTTTGGATGTTTAAATTTCTTAGACTAAGCCTTAGTGATTTGGGCTCGTGAATCTAGGTTGGCAAGGTTACTACTAGTTGTTTAAGTTCTCCTTGACATGCTGTCATTCTGGATGCTAACCTATAGCTATCAATAGGTTGCTAGCTATTTAGATGATTGGATCAAACTATAGTTGATTGACTTGAAATGAAGTAGTCTAGCTCTAGTTCAGAGTATATTAGCAACCGATCAATATCATCTTAGTGAAAATCTACTGTCAACATTTCCCCCTTGACTCCCATGGTTGATTAATCGAGAATGAGAGTAATTATTGAGATGTTAAGGTTGTTGATTGAGGCAAGTAATCATAAATTGGTCACTTATCTTTGTTTCAAAATAGATGTTGAGCTACTTCAAGTAGTTCATGAAACAATTCATCCTTTTTTTTTTTACTTACGTTGATTTGACCTATTGAATCAATGTAAAGTTCAAATCTTACACTAAAAGCTTCTTAAAACATGTCCTTTCATTTCCCGCTCCTCGAAACATGTAAGACAGTTGTCATTATGGTTATTTGTTATGCCTGTGTATGATGTAAATGCACATGGAATCTTAGCCATTAACTTACCTTCTAAAAAATGTGTCTTAATTTGAAGTTGTCTAAAATAAAATCAATTAATTTCTAAGGAATTGCCATCATGTTTCTGCACTTTTCGTTTTTACACTAAACATTATCTTGCACTTTGTCTCTCTCTTCTCCCTCATTTTCTCTATAACTTTCCTCTACAAACCTCGCATTGCAAATTTCTTCCCTATTTAAATCCTTCTCACATCTAATTCACATTTCAAGCTCAAACCTTCCACTTTATCACAAGTATGGTTTCTTGTAGGTCATTCACTCCTTAGAGCTTCCTAAGGAGGCTACTCCAAACCCCACTTACCCTCCAACCTAATGAGACAATAGCATCGACTTTGTCTGAAGGCTCCCATGTCTTGACAACATCTAATTGTGATAGTATCGATAAGGATTATGATATACTTGCTCAAATTGATGCTTTGCCTTAGGATAACTACCTTAATGATGGGGAAGGTAGGAAATCCCCATTGTACTTGTACAACAAAGTGTAGACTATCATGCTATATCTCCAAATGATATTTGTAATTGTGAAAATTGTGATCATGGTCAGAAATATGAGGATTATTTTTATGACATTTCGGATAATTGGAGGGTTGAGAAAGCCTATAAACATAAGCGAGTGACCTTTCCAGGTGACATAGAATTTCATTTATATTTAAACTTCAATTTTGAGCTTAGCCTCCCTTCCTACAATCTCACTAACACATTTTGTAATTACCGTCATGTGCTTTGAGCATGTTTTCATTGAATACATATAAACTCCTTATTGCTTTCAAAATAATGTGTGAACAGTTAGAGGTTAGAGCTACAGTTCACTTATTTAGATCTTCTTTTTTTAAAGTTACAATTAAGTGTAACAATAATGGATGGTTTTGTGTTGCCACTAGGTATAGAAGAAAATTCCTTGATGGACTTGAATCGAAAATCCATGATTGGAGAGAAAAGTTTGTTGCAATTTGGTTGGCCATAGAATTAGACTTTTAGAATAAATGGACTAAACTCATTAGGGTTACTAACAAAAATATTCTTCTAAATGATGTGAAGGTTGCCAAGAAGATTGAAAAGAAACGTGAAAAGAAGTGATTTTATTTGGATGTGGAGGTAATTATTCATTGATATCACAATGGTGAGCTTATCTTTTCAGTTGATAGTGAGCACATGGAATCTTCTTCAACACTTTGTTCCTAACTCTTGTTATATTGCAGAGATGCATACTAGAGAAGTTGAACCAAGAAATTATTGGCCTATGTTAAGGCTAAGAAAAGAAAGCTAGACATGAGGGCCATCAAAGCTGCTAGAGGATAGGAAGGCATTACAAAAAATGTTGAGAAAAAGACAGCTTTAGCCAAGACTTCTAGGCTTGCTCTTGCGAAGAACAGTATTAAGGATGTACCTCGTGCCTTTGAATAAGTAACTCATGTGCTAAGTAGTTTGCCTTCATTGGTAAGGCATAATGTCTTGGAGGGCTTGAGCTTGATCTCTTACTGTCGAATCATCTTGTGTAGGTGATAGCATAGGTACATAGTCAAGGTAACTCAGGATTGAGTCTGTAAACAACTTTGAATGGTGTCTTGCCTGTAACACTACGGACAAATTAGTTGTAGGCAAACTTAACAATGGTAGACACACATTCCAATCAATGAGTTTTCTTCTTAGAGTAGCTAGAGCAAGAAGCTTAGGGTATAGTTGACGATTTTCATATGGTTATTGATCTACAAGTGGCATGATGTGCTTAAAAGTAGTTTTGTCCTTAACCAACACCAAAGTATCTTCCAAAAGCAGCTTAGAAACTTTAAGTCAGTATCATATATTATACTTCTTGGCACGCCGTGCAAGATGAGAATTTCCTACAAAAAGATAAAAGATAAAAGAAATAGTTGAAGCATCGTTGATTTTGGTATAAGGCATGAAATGTGCCATCTTATTGAATCAATCTACATAACCATTATAGAATCTTACCTTGAGCCATCCTGAGGGAGGCTGAGAACAAAGTTTAAGTTTAACCTAAGGTTAGGTCAGATAAGCAAAGACATAGTACTACCTTTCTTTGTACGGCTCTTACTCTTCTATAAGTTGTACATCTCTCTACAACTCGATGGACATCCTACCTCATTTTAGGCCAAAAGAACCGACTATTTAACAACTTAAAGGTCTTCTTCCCTCTAAAGTGTTTAGAGACTCCTCTATTACGAGCTTCTTTCACCAATAACTCCCTTAGTGAATAGGTCAGCACATAAAGTTTGCGCTTCGAAATAAGTACCCATCTTCTATAAAGTAGTTGTGGTGTACTTAGGAGCTTAGTTATCACTAAGACTTACCAAGACGGAATTGAATTGAATGGGTCCTTCGAGATATCAAAGAAAATTAAAGGGAAAGGGTTCACAATCGAACAAGAGTAGCTGACATGAAGCTGCTTGGAGGATGTAACTCACTAACGAATACAACACGACTTGACACCACACTTGATATGATGCACAAGTTGATGTCAAGGTCCACCAGCTATTAATCCTGAGTTACTCGGCAAGATTAGATAAGAGTGTAGGAAATATGGACTTGGAGAGTGTTGTCTCATAAGAATAGAATATTTAGTGTAAAATAGTTGGTTATATCTACGGCTTATAAGAGAAAATAACTATATATAGTAGGTCCTTAGGGTAGCATTACAAATAATGAAAAGATAAGAAAGTATATACAAAAAGGGAATTCCTAGTACATACCAAAAAGGGTAAAAAGGACAAAAGACCAAAATGGAAAAGTAGTACAATGTCAGATGAGGTGGACAGGTGGTAGTGCAACATTGGTCTCATACAAATATTCTTTGAGCATAGCAAGTGAGAGGGGTCAAAATGTTGCAGCATTAAAGGGCCGGAAGAGAGAGATGGCAGCATGCCAAGAGAAAAACTATTCGGCCGTTTAAGTGAGTCTCTCGTCACTTGGTAGGAACCTCTTGGTAGTATCGACGAAATTACTCGGC
Organism: Lumnitzera littorea; assembly: GCA_024138015.1. NCBI lineage: Eukaryota > Viridiplantae > Streptophyta > Magnoliopsida > Myrtales > Combretaceae > Lumnitzera > Lumnitzera littorea. The sequence continues at coordinate 53,063,422 of JAMXBB010000003.1, read as the reverse complement.
ACAGGGTCCTCCACAACGGAATAGTCGGCATCATCACTACCGAATGTACAGATCAACGTACGATAATTAGGGAATCTTGAGGAGTTCAGCTACATTCCTTTGGCTTAAACTTTCTCATCATCAGTAGGTTGCTGAGAGAGAATTTACTGTATGAGGGATTGGAGTCCTTAAAGTCCTGCACGAGCAATGGGGCTGTTGGTCAGCAGTTCATCAAGTTGTCCACTTCTCATTCTTCAATACATTGGGCGTAGATCGAACCAAAGTGGGGGTCTTAGGAATACTACTCCTTCATGCTAGCGAATCCTAATAGTTAGGTCTAGAGGTCGGAAAGGAGGGTATGTCTTCTAGATAGTGTCAAGGACTACATTTGCCTTATTATGCCTATACTTGACAACTAAAGCAAACTAATATGAGGCAAATTTGCCTATCGGATTATAGTAAAGCGGATATGAGTCTGAATGTTGATCCTCAAAGACCTAAAGTACTATGATTAACCTTAGCTCTATTATTTAACCAAATAAACTCAATTTTAAGAATTCAATTCTTTAAGTTAAAATTGTAGCAGCAAATTAAATTCAGTAAATAATCAAGAACCAAATAAGAAAGCAAAATTTTAAAGATTTAATTCAAGCCTTAACATCATACCTAGATCTTGATTCCCTAAATCTACACATGTAACTTTCACTAAAGATAATTTAATTCAATCTTTAATTTTTCTTCACCAAGGAAATTCTCTATTAAAATTAATAACTTTCTCAAGTTTATTAACTTTAATCTTTAGATTACATAATAGAATTTGTTCCCTATAGCATAATCTAAGATCGCATTAACTTGTAGCGAATTCTTTTAAAGATAATATTTTAAATTTGAAAGAATCATGCAATTTATCTCTAACAATGTACAAACTCTCATCAACTATGCTAAATCTAATGACATTAATGTAAGGCAATGTATCTCTAACTTTCCCACGAAAGAGAATAGATGATTTCCGGCCGTGTTATCCACTAAGACATCAATGTGAGGCAATAAAAAATTACCTTTAGGAGTTGCCTGGTTGAGATCTCGAAAGTCTACACACACTCTAACTTTCCCATTCTTCTTCATTACTAGAACAATATTAGCTACTCATTCCGGGTAATCTGACACTTCAATGAATCCAACTTCCAATAGTTTCTTCACTTCTTTAATTTTTAGCAAGACGTCAAGTCGAAATCTCCTTAATTTTTGCTTTTTTGGTTTGGCGTCTTCATGTGTGGGTAAACGGTGGACTACAATCGACGGGTCCAACCCAGGCATATCTTTATACGACCAAGTGAACACGTCTTGATATTTGGCTAATAACGTAATCATTTTTGTTTTTTGTTTCTTTTTTAAACTTGCCCCAATTTTTAGATTCTTAGGATTTTCTTCATTCCCCACATTAATTGTCTCAATCAATTCATCAATAGTGATTTTACCTAGTTCATGTTTTTGCCATTCCTCTTGTATATTACTATGGTCATTGACATCGCTCTCGACGACTAACCTAATAGGGCAAGAAGTGATATCGATATTCTCATTTTCTACCTGCGTGAGGTATTTCTGGTGTTTACTTGGTTTATTAGATCTAAATGAGAATGCATTAAAGAAAAGTGTATGTGAGCAAAAGAGAAGTAAAACGCAACATAGGAAAGAAACGAACTAAGGTTTCATTGAATAAATGGAGTGGATCTCAAATGAGATAAAGACCTAACTAATTTTGAATGAAAGGTTCGACGATACATTTGAAACGATGACTATTGAAAATAAAAATTCAGAAAATACTAACTATGGGTCACCCCTTTACCCCAGGGAAGACCTGTTGCCATTCGTCGGGATAAAGAACCAGTTATTCAAATGATGCTGGAACTTATGTGGTGACTTGGTTGATCCTTCTTTGCCAGATTCCTGGGCTTGAGTCTCCTCCTATATGAATGTCTCACCTAGTAGTGGAAAGGTCATCGAAGCATGGTATAATCTGTTACCTCTCTTGCCCCTTGCTTGTTTCTTCTAGAATTCTTTGGCCGAGGTAGGATTGTAACCAAGACCATAGGTGTCGATCTGGCCTTCCTTGAATTCTATTCTTCTATCTTCTTCTCTGTCAAGACCGGTAATCATGTTTACTTCTTCAAACATTTGTAATCCCAGCTTTTCTTGTCCTTCACTTCCTATGTAGGGTATAGCCGTTTCCTTGTAGATTTCATAATCTTGATCTCCCAGAATTGTAATCACTTGGCCATTTGAGATAAACTTCAACTTTTGGTGCAAGCTCAAGGGCATGGCCCCTGCTGCATGAATCCAAGGTCTTCCCAAGAGTAGATTGAAAGATCTTGGAATGTCCATGACTTGGAATCGAATAGTAAAGTGTTGAGGGCCAATACTCACAGATAAGTCAGTATCCCCTATAATCTCTCTTTTGGAACCATCAAAGGCCTTAACTGTTGTGGAAGAAGGCCTAATTGCAGACGTGTCGATGCCCAGCAAATCCAAGGTGGTGAGTGGGCAGACGTTCAGCGATGATCCGTTGTCAATGAGCACCCTGGTGATGATTATGTCGTTACTCCTTACCATGATAAAGAGTGGCTTTATATGTTTGTTCCCTTCTTCGCCTAATTCTTCAGCTGAAAAAGAAATTTGATCCATTGCGAGGATAAAATTAGTAACCTGCCCCATCTTCTCAGTTGGAATTTCATGAGGGACCTTCACCTCATTTAAAGTACGAAACAAAGCCTCCCTATATGGTTCAGATGTGATTAACAAGCTCATCAATGATATTTATGCAGGAGTCTTACTGAGTTGATCCATGATCTTATACTCACTCGACTTGATCATTTTGGTAAAGGTTGATAGCCCTTCAATGTATTCAGCCGTCATCTTATCGTTTGATTCTCCCAATATGACCTTCCTCCCATGCTCCTCTTTCTGGTGATAAATCTTTCCCGATTGAGTAATGCCCCTTACCAGAGGACCTGGTTTTTCCTAATTTACTAGGTGATAGTTAAATGGAGTAGCCTTGTAATTTTCTGGTGGCAATGGTACGTGAAATGTGTACCTCTTCACTTTTGCAGTCTAGTTGCTAGTATAAAACTCAAAAACCTTAGGCTTCTTATCTGAATCAATGACGTTGATGGAACAGTCATAAAAAATCATACCAATCATCGGCCCATGGTTAGGTAAGGGATTATTGTTAACGTTAGGAACCGGGGATTCCACAAAATCTTACTACACTGTCCCTTCATCTATCAAGTCCTGAATCTTATTCCTTAGTCTTTAGTATGCATCAGTTGAATGCCCCACTTATCCACAGTGGTACTTACACTTTACTGTAGGGTCAAAGATTCTCGGTTGGTATTAATCGCTAGGAAGCTCGCACCATATCAAATTGTCCCTTCGCAACTTCTCGAAGACTTAACTTAAAGGGACCGATATCATGGTAAATTGTCTATAAGTCCTATTAGTTTAAAACTGGTCTCTGAACTGTTGTTGAGTGGAAGGAAGCTTTGTCCTGAAAGCGACTCGAGCATTGGGTCTAGCATTTGAATTTACCATACCAACCGTAGATTCTTAGGCTTGCTGTCGGTTGGTCTAGGACTAGATGATGATACTGGTGGTCTTCTATTTACTGGCTCTTGCAGCTTACCAGAAGAGATGGCGCTTTCAATCCTACACCCTGCCGCTACTACTTCAGTAAAATTGGACAAGGCCTGCCCGATGAGATGGGAGAAGTAGGGCCTTTCCAAGGTGTTAATGAAAACTGATGTGAGCTCCTTCTCAGTCGTAGGAGTAGAGATTCTTGTAGCTAAGGACCTCCATCTTTGAGCGTATTCTTTGAACGATTCATTATTCTTCTTCCATAGGGCAACTAGGTCCATCATAGTTGGGGCTACCTCTACGTTGAATTTATATTATTCATAAAATGCTCTAGCAAGCTTCTCCCACGTATTTATTTGGTTCAAATCAAGTTTTGCATACTAAGTCAGGGTCGGTCCAGTTAGACTATCTTGGAATGTCTGTACCATGAGTGGATCATACTGAACATATTTACTTATCTTCCTGATGTATAACCTGGTGCGGAGCTTGGGGCAACCCGTCCCATTATACCTTTCAAATTCTGGTACCTTAAACTTCTCAAGGTATGATCCTATGTCATACACGGAAAATTCAGTGATCCCTACCTATTCAAATCCATCATACCCTACAAGTGCCTTCATCTTCTCAGTTATCTATTGTGTCGATTTCTTTTCTAGTTCTTTCAAGCTATCCATACTGGGCCCTTGGTCAACAGGTCTCGGGGTCGCATACGTATCAGGTTCAAAGGTTGGGTTATCTTTTAGGCAAACTCCTTCTGATTCGAATGGGTCTTTTTGATATTCGTGCTCTACTTTAGGAGCGTGTGTATTCTTCCTACAACGGGTCTTGGAGCTTTCTTCATTAGCCGGTGCTATGGCTCGCAGCAAAGCAATGCTGTCTGCTAGGAAGCTCATTTGTTCTGCCATCTTCTCCATTGCCCTTTCTATGGAACGGAACCTCAGCTCGGAGGGATCATTGATTTCAGGGTCTCCGTCATTTCCTTGAGTAGTGGCCATCCTAGTTTGGGAACGTATTCTAATCAGACTTCTTTGAAGGATTTGACGTTTGGGAGCTATTTTGAAATTTTACTTGATTTTGGTGAAGATCAACTCAACAAAGGGTTAGTATATATTACATTTTTCTAAGAAAGAGTTGTTAATCATATAAATGCAAGATGCATGTCACACGAATGGAAAATTAAGAATTAGGAAGAAACCTTTGATGTGGCGAAACCTAACTAACTTTTATTAATTTTTGCAATTGTGAAGCCTTACATCTCCCATTCTATTAAAAAAAAAAAACAAAACATTCAAAAGAAAATATTAAAAAAAACATAAAATCTAAAATCTAATCTCCTGTTGGCTAGTAGGCTCATCCTGCGTCTTTTTCCTCTTTCAGATCTTGGGAGTCTCCTCTTCTTTGCCCTTAGTCCTCTTCAGTTGTACTTTCAATGCCTTTATCTTCTAATGATATTCCTTGCAACGGTTTTCCAACTCTTACTCTCTTTTACTCGTTCTCTTGAGTTCAGCTTCAACTTAAACTTCTCCCTTCTCTTTGTTGTCTGCCCTATCTTTCAATCATTTTAGTTGGTGATAAAGAAATCCTTTGGTTGTCTGGCTCCTGGCTGCTATCCCTTTAGTGGTAGGGGTGGTCTTTCTTGTGCACTAAAGAGCTCGGATGCTTAGGTGCTTGGCTACTTTATCAACTACCATCATGCCCGGGTTATGGAAGTCCAATGAGATAGCTTCTAATGATGGTTTAGGGATCATGTCCTCAATGAGTCCATTGGTTGGGACGTATTCGGTGCAGAGGTTGAAGTCGATCAGAGGGATCGCCTTGAAGTCTTCACACCCCTTATCATTTCCTTACTTGCAAACCACTTGGGTGTTAACAACAACTCTTCTACTTTCATACTCTGAAAGTATTGGACCTAGTAGCGGCTAGCTATATTTTCTGGTAGCTCAACTCTTTCTTAAAAAGATTTAATGAGATCGTATTGCTAAGTAAACTCGGTTCAATTGAAATCAAGTTAGTAACTTCTCATGTGGCTAACGAACCAGACCACCAGTAGGACCATATTAATTTTCAAATCTCCTTGTTTCTTTTTCTTAAGATGGTTTAGTGACTGGATCTGCTCGGCCAAAAGGGCTGGGACATATGATTCCCCTTCAAGGAATTGGGTTACGAGTTCTGCAATTCTGAAGTGGACTTGAAGTCTATCATTAGGGAACAAGATAGTATTAAAGACCACCAATATGAAATCGTTGACTCAGTACTAGTGCCATGCCTCTAAATTTGCACAAAAAACCTCCCGTTTTTCTCTATGTTTCAATTTAGTAGAAAACTAGTCCATGATATCCTCTAATCGAATGGTCTTTCCTTGATTTAGAACCTAGTTTATTTCGGTTTTTCTGATTCCCAACAACTTGCTAAAGATCTTTGGTGCTGCAGCTTCCAAGTCTGGGACATAGACATCATTAGTGATTATAGGAGCCCATAACAATTTGGAGTATTCTTCTAAAGTTGGGCTTAGTTTATGTAGGCCCATACAGAAACTGGTGGATTCGAGCTTCCATAGGTGGATTAAGGCCCGTACTAGAGTGATGTTCATGGGGACCTTTTGTAAAGAGAGGATGGGCCTAATCCTATTCTTGATAAACTCCTACTTATCTAGGCTGAAGAGTCGAAACCACATTTAAAGCAGTTTTTGTGGCCAATGCGGTAGGTGCACATGAATGTCTTCAAAAGGCTCTTGACTTGATCTAGCCATGACTAATCAAAATCAAAATTACAATTACAACGTATTCTAAAACTTTATATAAAATTATTACAAATTATTTACAAGGAAATATTACAATTACAATTACAACTTCACAACTGCCCTTGTCCATTTAAATCTGCCACTTCATAGGTTCTTACGATTTTTTGAAAGAAAAGTTTTCGTGTAATGCAAAAGGGTGGGTTCTAAAGGTTCTTAAGTTCTGCAACCACTACATTTTTCAAAGCAACAATTCTGTGGTCGCATCTGAACTTGAGTAGGTAGCCTGATCAGCCCCAAAAGGTGGTTACCCCACAACATTCGAAGCTTATATAATAGCCCCCCTCCTAAGGTCCTAAGAAGGCCTGGTTCTAATTGTATCTACCATGCATTATGATGCAGAAAAAACAAAATAAAAGTAAACCCCCCAAAACTACCCCCTTACATAAACTGAAACAACAAAAAAAATGTTAGCAAAAAGAAATAAAATATACATATATACAAAATAACCTACCTAAGTTTTTTTTATTATTTCATCTTTATATTTTTTTTTTCTATTTTTTTGAAAAATAATCCTATTTTCTGTAACTTCTAGTGGCTAGCTCTTTAGCATCCCCAGTGGAGTCGCTAAATTGTCAAGCTTGATTTTTTCGGTCTCTTTTATTTAAAATTAATTTCCCCATTTTCTGATTAATATTAAACTCTAACCCATTTACTATTAATCCTTGATTAAAGAAATTGAGAAATTTCGGTTTTTTTATTAAAAATCATTTTTGGAGTTGCCATCCAATTGGAGTTGGGAAAAAGAAAATAAACCATAATCAATTGGGTGGATTGATTACGATTTGATTACCGGTCTTTAATTTTAATTTGAATGAAGAACCAGAGGGTTTCGAGTTTGGGGGCTAACCTATTAAACCCTAACCGGTACCACTATCTATTTTTCGAAATTAGGATTATTCTTCTAATTATAATATTTTGAAGAAAAAATAAATACATAAAATCAAAAGAAAAAAGAACCTAAGTTTCTATATATTTTATCATCGCTTCGAAGGTGCTTACGTACCTGCTAGTCAAGATTAGACGATCGTAGTTTTTTTCGAAAACTTTAGTATGTTGGTTTGTTTTAATTAAAAAAAAAAACCGACCGAGTTTACATTTTAGTTGATTCAGGGTTTTTTTTTTTAAATTAAAAAATCTAAAGGGTCCTGACTCTTGAGTATTGTTATTTTATAAAAATTCACTAAAAGTCCTAAAATTTTTTTAAAAGGATTTTTTATTAATTTTTGTTCAAAAAAAAAAAACAACTTTCTATATGACAAATCCTTAAACAAGATCAAATCCTAACAAAAATAACCAATCCTAACAACTCCTACAACTATCTACCAAAATAAAACAATTCCATATAATACTCTTATATAAGAACTAATACTAAAACTCTTAAACTAACATATTCATGTATTATATATTATGTGAACTAATAGATAATAATAAGATAAAACTAATCTTAACAATCCCTTATCTAATATCTATATATCTTTATATCTATGTTACTACTTATTAAATAAACATTTACTAGAATCAATGTAATATACCTAATCTATATAATATAGAAAACTAATGCTAAAAGCATATCCTATTATTATACATATAAACTATGCTAAATCACTAAGGATCTAATAAAATAATAATACAATATAATATAATAATAATAATAAATAAATATATAAAAAATTAAAAGAAACCGAACCTGGTTGTGTCCTCTGTACAGTGAGTCTTCGTGGCTAATGGCAAAACATAGCTTGGAGGGTTTTGTCGTTGACCAGCTCGTGTTGTGTGGCTAATCAGAATTGCGACTCGACATGGTCGGATTGGTCCTTGCATGGTTTGCAGTGGAGTAGCGGTCAGTGTAATAGTTGCCGTGTTGGAATTATAGGCGTGTTGGAGCTGGAGTTACGGCTACAGTTGCGTCTGTTTCAATTCTCATGTGTAAGTCTAGTCTGTCGAGCCTAATTTTTCGGTTTTCTATTATTTAAAATTGATTTCCCCATTTCTGATTAATACTAAACCCTAACCCATTTAATATTAATCCTTGACTAATGAAATTGAGAAATTTTGGTTTTTTATTGAAAATAATTTTTAGAGTTGCCACTTGATCGAAGTTAGGAAAAGAAAAAGAAACCGTAACCAATTGAGTGGATTGATTACGATTTGGCTACCGGTCTTTGATTTCATTTTGAATGAAAAACCAAAGTGTTCCGAGTTCGAGGGCTAACCTATTAAACCCTAACAGGTATCACTATCTATTTACCGAAATTAGGATTATTCTTCTAATTATAATATTTTAAAAAAATAAATAAATAAATAAAATCAAAAGAAAAAGAACCTAAGTTTCTACATATTTTATTGTCACCCTGAATATGCCTATGTACTTGCTAGCCGGGATCAGACGATCGTAGCTTTTTCAAAAAATTTTTTAATGTGTTGATTTATTTTAATTTTTGAAAATCGACCGAATTTACGTTATTACCAATTTAGTTTATCCAAATAAAATCTAAAAGGGCCCTAACACTTGAGTGTTTTTGTTTTATAAAAAAAAATGCTCTAACAACCCTATTTTTTTTAAAAAAAGGGTCTTTTATTCATTTTTATTTAAAGAAAAAAAAAACTTTTTATGTGATAAACCAAATCTTAATATATGACCAATCCTAACAATCCCTAAACTAATATATACAACTATTTATCAAAATAAATTAATTTCATATGATACACTGGTATAAGAACTAATACTAAAACTCCTGAACTAACATATACATAGATCATATATTATGTTCACTAATAAAGTATAATTAATATAATAACATATATATGTAATAAAAATCAATCTTAACGGTTCCTAATCTAATGTTTATGTCCCTATCTGGATACCTACACTTAAATAACCGTTTTACTTAAATCCTTATCGAATCTAAATAACATTAGAAAATTAATACTAAAAAACATATCTTGTTCTATCCACATATTTGTATATACCATATAAGAATACCATATAATACAATACAATATAATATAATAGTTAAATAATAAAACAATAAAATAAAAATTGAACCAAACTCGATTGTCATTAAAGGATTAAGGAATGTGTTGCTCTTCAAGACCCTGTCTGATCATCAACAGGAGGATGAATAAAGCAACGTGGATGGTAATCGCGCGTTCGCTGGACAATTAGTTAATGATTATGGTATGCTGCAATAGGGTTATCGTGTATTGATCAGAGTGACGTGACGCGGAGAGCGAACTATGACATTCGCTTGTGGGGGCGTGGATGTTGCTACTGCTATGATCAACGTCGATGGAGGAGCGTCTCAGTTAAGCGTACGGTTTGGACGAGATGTAGGAATCGCAGACGAAGGAGAAGGTTATTTCGGTGTTGCAGAACAAGAGATTATAGTGAAGTGTTGTTTGGATGTGGCTATAAGAGACAGGGTAAACGTGGATGGTGTGTGCTTTTATGTTAGGCTGTGGTATATGACTGTACAAGACTTGCTACTGCGTGGATCTGTTGTGATGGTGTTCGGCGTTGGTCCATGGGGGTATAGCATCAATGCTGGGTGAAGATAATGCATTGCTGGATGTTGGATGGTGACGTGATGAATGATCGTGGATTCATGGGAGGCTGTTTGTACGTAGGTTCGATGGTGTTCGGTTTATCGCATGCTTGCCATGGAGAGTGGATCTATGCTGCTGCTGTAGACGTATTATGTGAATGTAGACATGGGACCGTAAGTGGCTGTATGTGTTTTGATGTCATGTAACTATATGTATGAATGAATTGTGGTTGGATTGTGCACGGTGGAGTCTGCGATAGTGTTGAACAGGGTCCACTAATCATGAATGGACAAAGGATTTTTTTTTTTTATTCTTTCAAAAGTGTCCTCCCTTTTATGCCGTGCGCTTTGTATTTATAAAGTCCCAATCAAATCATATCGAATCTTATTCATCTTATCTAATTTAATAATTAAACTGGATCCAAATTAATTCAAATCCGATTTAATAAAATCAAACTAGATTCAAATGTTTTTAATTAGATATGAATCTCGTTTATTTCTCTCGCTCTTGTAAAATATAGAAAAACAAAAAACATAGATGCCTGGCGAGACTCAAACCTAAGACTTCAAATTAAATCCAATCTAATACTCCAATGCTTATCCGTTAAGCCGTTGGCCTATGCCTTGACATTCAGTACAATTAAATTGTACTTAAATTATCCAATTCCCTAAAATAATAAGCTAAAACTATTTGTCCCTAAAATATGTACTTCCTAAAAAAATCTTTTTAATTTTTCTTTTTCTCATTTTTTTTATTTTCATCATTTGTCAATTTTAATTATGTTTCTATCTTTTATTAATTTTTTTATTTTTTATTTTTATTATTATTTTATTTTTGAATTAGGACCCTTTTTGTAAAATAAAAAAAATTAAGACTATAGAAGGGCAAAAATTAGGTGTCTACATAGCCAATGGAGTTGTGTGCCGTGTATTGCTACTGCTGATCAGTACTACAATACACACAGAGCTTCTGAGTAAAGTGTGGCCGGTCATTTGAATCGTGTAGCGTGGTGTGTGATTCAGCGTGCTTGGGCGTGATCAGTGAAGTGGACAGCGATCGGAGTAGCATCTTGGTGATTAGTTATTGTCTATAATTGTTGTTCGCTGGTCGTGGCTGTTCTTCGTGAGTGAAGACAGTGAGCGACATCAGTGAGGTCTGATCATAGGAACGTCCTAGAGTGTATTGCTATGGGGTTGTGTGAGGAGAGAGTAGGTCGTCGGAATTATGACTAGTGAGTGAATTTGTAATTACAATGCGTAGTGGGACATTATGCTCATACAGCAAGGTCAGACGTGGCTTAGGAGAGAGTCGTGGTGCTGCATGTATTTATAAAGTCCAAATGAAATCATATCTATTGTATCTAATTAAATTAGATCGAACTCCTTTATATCAATCCAAATCTATTCAAACTCGATTCAAATAATTTTGATTAGATATAAATTTCGTGCATTCATCTCACTTTTGTAAAAGATAGAAAAGTAAAAGACATAGGTACTTAGTAAGACTTGAACCCATCCAATCCAATACTCTAATGCTTATCCGTTAGGCTGTTGGCCTGTGCCTTGACATTCAATACAATTAAATTGTACTTAAAACACGCGACTGCTTAAAATAATTTTTTGAATTAAGCTAAACTAAAACGATTGACTCTAAAATAATTTACTTCCTAAAAAAAATCTAAAAAATCTTTTTAATTTTTCTTTTTCTCAACATCATTTTTTTTTATTTTCATCATTTGTCAAATTTTTTTTTATTAAAATTTATTTATTTTTATTATTATTTTATTTTTGAATTAGGACCCTTTTTGCAAAATAAAAATTAGGACTATAAAGGGGCAAAAATTAGGTGTTTACAGTAGTACACCAAATATATCATATAATACATGTATAAGTATTTGTATATTATTTATATATATATATCTATGTATTTGGTAATTATATTTATGTACACATGTAAACTATATTATATGAGTATTCTTATATGTATAAATACAAATACATGAATATATGTATATGTACATAAGAGTATGTTTGTTTTCATAAAATAAATATATACATACATATGGCATATAACATATAGTATATATATGTAGTATACCGAAAATGCATATATATAATATAATAATATCAATAAACTAAAATAAATTTATAAGTATGTAAGGAGTAGGTATATATATATATATATAATACCATAAATTAGGAATTTCTCAATAAAGTAAAATTATAAAAGTTATCAAATATACTATAAGTCTATATATATATATGTGTGTGTGTGTGTGTAAATCGTAAATAACGAATAAAGAGAAAAATAAGAAATAATAAAAATAATAATGGCAATAATAATAATAATAATAATCATAATATGGCTAAAATCTCAAAAAATAAGAAAAGTATGCTCAAAATAATAAAAATACCAAATATATGGTTTAAATAATCATTAAATCATAAAAATATTAAGAAAAAGTAAAAATTAATATTTTATAATTTTTAAGCTAAAATAATAAATTTTGTGATATTTTTATATCACAATTTAAATTGTGAGTTACAACATCCAAAATGGACCTCGTTACGAGAAAATATGCTAAAAAACAATTAAAATGGACAATAAGTTCATAACAATCTGAGCTAAAACGAAAAAGTTACATGCGATTTAATAAAAAGCTCAAATCGATAGCTTCACGTAACTAAGTGAAGTAGACTTTACAATTATAATACTAGTTAGCTTTAAATTCCCAAACTTACAAATTTCTATTATTCTCAGGTGATTTCGATATAAACTCTGAACTGCCACAAGATTATTACGACCCCTGAGTTGGCTATGACTGAGTAAGTTTTTCCTAATGATTCCATACTTGTTTATGTTTGCAGTTAGTGAATATAAGTTATGATCGATAAATGAATGTGTATGGGGTTAGGTTATGCTTGTGCATGATAATTGTTGTTAATGGTGAATTTACTTTAAATTTCAATAATGTAACGATTGTTGCATAGTAGATTCATTAAGAATTGATTATTTATGACTTGGAATGATCACTGAATAAATAAGACTTAATTTTATTCAACTAGAAAAAGTTAACTTGGATCACGCATAATCATGCACTGCATAACTAATTCCGGTAGTCACATTACACGGAGATAGCAAGAGGCTATACGTGGGTTGATTATTGATTGTTATAGATTTTGTACGGTGCATGCGTGCGATATGACTTTACTCTAGCCTGCGAGATGACTAGGCGTTAGAGGAGCCAACCGCTTGATTAAGGGTTGAGTCCAGAGGCCTTCGTTTAGGGGTGAGTGAGGGCTGCGTGTGCTCATAATCATATGTAGAACTCGCTTTGATAAAACTGATAATGGATGTACCATTACATTTTGAATACAAAACACGGAGTTTCGTTGTGAAATAAGTTCTAATATGATACCCGGATCTGACTATACCGATAAATCTCTAACTCTGACTTCGGAGGGCATTAAATTTGAGTTGCATGCAGTACCTAGTCACCTGCATATATTTGTTTTGCATATTGATTGTCGTGCATTCATTTGATTGAACTTAACTATTGTATATCTCGATTGCTGTATGGTTGAAGGGAATTATTTCACTAAGCTAGTTAGCTTATACCCTTGTAGTCTTCTCTCGCAGGCCGATCTTTTTATAGAGTCGGGCCGTCGCATGCTCGAGGTTAGTAATCTATACGGGGTCAGAATATTTCTGATAGTTTATAGATCTAAATATGTAATTGATATATTGGTTTAACTTAAGATATGTTTCAGACTTCGTATTTGTAAACTTTTATACAAATAAAACATGTGTTATGTTTTATAATTTTATTATTTATCATGAAATGATATTGTTTATGCTTGCGTACTCTTGGTAGTTAGCAGTAGTTGTAGCCTTGTGTATTGTATAAAAGGGTCGTCGATTGTAAGAGAATTTAATTTACAATCCTTTGTACGGTATACGGCAACTGCCACGACTAGCCCCTTCGGATTGTGACAGTGTCGATCTTCAAACTTTCATAAATTGCCCATTTTAGTTTCAAATTGAGTGAAACTTGTTTTTATCTTCTTGTTTTCTTATGTAGATTATTTGAAAACCTAGAAAACAAGATTTTACTCAATTAAGTATCATTATCTAAAAATAAACTCAAATTTCAAAGCAAAATCATAAAAAATCACTAAATAAAATATGACCAATCTAGAGCTTAACAAACTTATCTACACTTAAGAATTTGCAAGTCCTCAAGCAAATAAATCAAAGAAAGAATTAGGACAAGAATTCTTAAGTTAGAAACTATCTCTAGTTAAGAGACTAGCAAAAAATTTAAAATTAACTTGGAAAAAGATTCAACTTACAACTCCAATCAATTTTTCTTTATACAACTTCCTTAATTCTTATACTCAATCTCTTCCTTATTGTCCTAGAAACTCAAAGTACTAGAGTTCACAAGCAAATTTATGTAAATTAAAATTTACCTACATTATTTAATCAAAGATTTTGATATTTAAGATTGGATTTAACATCTCGTTAATCAGGAAAAAGTCATCAAAATTTTAACCTACTTAGCTAAAATGTATACAACTCTTTCCTTAATCTCGTTAAGTGCCATAATTCAGGGTAAACATATATTATATGCACTTATCCTCTAATCATCTCTTTACTTCCAACTTTCATTGGGAAGGTTTCAAATTCAATAAATTCATATTATTAATCAAGCACATTTTCAAGGATGATTGTGTTGGCAATGGGAAAAGATCTCACTCTTCTAACGAATCAAGATTGATCCATACCATCTTAGCCTTTATATTGGTAGCGAGAAAGAACCTCGCTCCAAGGTCGATTTATACCAATTTATTCTCTAAGCTTACTTTCGCATTAGCAATGGAATTTAACCTTGCTCTCATGTGAGACCAAGGCGAATTCTTACCAATTTTGTCTTTTTATTATTGATTATTCATGCCTTTGTTATGACTTCCTACCTCTAACTATTTCAAGTTTTCAAGAGTTTTTTTGGAAGATATATTTCATCTGTTTGTTTACTAAGGATCATAGGGCTCTAAAGTCATTTAAGAGGGAAGTACACATCAAAGTAAGTATTGAAAATAATCATGACTAACTCCTAACTAATGATGTTGCTCTAATCTTAAGTCTTAAATTCCTTGGCTAAATAACCTGTAACTTTACTTTACGTAAATTTTACCTATCAACTCTGGCAAAGTGTGATTTATTCATCCAAGATCAAGTATTCAAATATATTCATTACAATCCATTGGAAGTTGCCAATTTTCTAACATGATTGCAAGTCAACTAAAACAAAAAAGTAGGTTAAATGTAAAATAAATTGGTCTCCTGATAATAGTTTCTATATCCCCTTCCCTACTTTTGAAAACCGTACATTATCCTCAATGTATGGAATAAGTCATACATGAAAACTAAATCAATGGAAAATACTTTATGAGTAAAGGGATATAAAAGGGGAAAAAGGCACTAATGCTCCCTTAAAAATTAAGAAACAAACTACATGATCTAGAAGTTATGAAGTAACCAATACCAAATTTGCAAGTGCAAAAATTAACATCACCATCTAAAAGCTTTAACCTTTAAGTCTAAGACGTTTGAGCAACAAACACTGTCTTTCCATCAAAACACAAAAGAAAACATAAAAGAGAAAAGTAAAGCAAAGAATAACAAAAGACAATCCTAAGACAAATAAAAGAGTCTTAAAAAAAGAAAAAAAAAAGTCTATAAAATCAAAATACATCCTAGGCAATAATGTGAGAGTAAAATAGCTACATCCCCTCAATCATCATCCATGAAATTGGCATCATTCTCCTCAAAATCTGGATCTTCATCATCCTTTTCATCATCGACTTCCTTTTCTAAACTTTCCTCTTGAGCTCGTTTCTCCTCTTTGATTATTTCTACATCTTCTTCCGTCTCTTTCTCTTGTTGGTCCTCTTCTCCTTGGGCTAGGTCTTAAGCTACTTCTTTTGAGGAGGACAAAGATGGAGATTCGAGAAAAACATTAGGAATTTTTAAATTGTTTAGTTCAGCTACATTGCAAAAGAATCATGTTATGCAATTTTGCTTTGTTAGCATCTTACCCATTTTCTTTTCGAGCCTGTTTTGGCGGATATTTAGATTTTTTAACGTGTACTCTATTTGATCAAGTTGAGAACCCAATCTATGGCTTGAATTGGAACTAGCTCCTGTATGACTTTCAACATTATCCAACTTTAAGTGCATATCCTAATAGTTTCTCTTCTTATCAGCTTTGTCTCTCCCACCATTGTCAGTTCTAGCATTCGTCTGTTAAAAAAATACCCAATCCAATCATTAGAAGAGTAATGTAAGGTCCACAACATATTTTCCCATGCACATGAATACTCTGTGCTTACTTCATCAAGTACTAAGCTAACAACATGGCTAAATTAATTGGATATTTCTTTATCGTACTATACAAAGCCATGAGCTCAACCTTACTAACTACACTTGTGCTCTTACCTTGTCCTGCTATGGAATGTGGTAAAACCTAATGAATGATGCGGTATTCAAGACAACATAGATAGGAAGCTTTACTTGATTTGGCTTCATATGTAGGTCCTTTAGTAATTGTTTTCCAATAATGCCATGGAGTAACAGTAGAAGGAATTTAGCATAGGAGTTCTAGAAATTCTTGCATTTGTACATAATCAGCATCATATAATCCTAAAAAAACACCAAACTCTGTAACTATCATTGAATATGACTTATTATTCATCCTAAAACTCAACTTCTACTATGGTCCATGAATCCAAATAAGCTTTTCTAACTCTACTATACATAGGAACTCTAGCGTGAATTCATAATAAATTCTTGCTTGGAAAGTTAACAATCTTGCCCATGGTTTAACTGACAATAACTCATGCACTTGCTTTAGAATATTCAATTGTTCAATAACATCCCAATCTAAATATAGCGTCTCATAAAATGTACATGACTAAAATTAGCTGAATTGGTCTCCAGTGGTTTTATTGGTGAATCGCAACATGGGGTGCTTCGAGATGTTAAGCACATCGACTGGTCATAGGGATGGAGAATGTTGTGAGGATGATGCTACAACCTTATCTTTGCACCTTACATCTACTTTTGCCTTAGTTCCATATTCTATATGAAAAAGAATTCAATTAAAGTCAACATGTGGTCATTGACACTTTCCCTACACTTAGAATGATGAATAATGTAAGAACTAAGCACAAATGTGGAAGAAAGTAAAAAAAAATTCAATGGGTAATTTTATCAAACACATGGTGGGCATGTCATATTATGTGGGATTTTGAAGAAATAGCCATGTAATCACAAAATCCCCAATTACACAAAGTGATCCTAGCATAACAAATGAATGATTTACATTGTTCTAGTGTCAAAAGCTCCAAATCTTGAAATTAAGTTGAAACCCTAACTTAATTGAGTCGCAAGAATCACACCCATATGTAGAAAAATTAAAATTCGTACATGCAAAAGGAATTGCCACGTACCTTAATAGGCATCATAATTGACACGATTGTGTCAATAATCATGTCTTTTAAAATCTAAATATAGTGCCAAAATCAAGAACATGATTGTGTTCTTCATGAGAATGACCACCCAACTCACAAACAAGTGAAAACTATCATCCCTTACACTAAAGAAGTACCAACATGCAAAAGCCCTTAGGTTTAACAATTCTAGCATGTATAAAATTGAAATTCAAGTAAGTTTTTACAAAAAAATTAAAGAAAAAGAAAGATCAAGAGTGTACTTGGATTCTTGAAATGGATTGAATATTGAAGATCTTTGAATTGGTGTATGTGAATGAGAGATTTTGGAGCAAGTGTGAGATTGAATACGTGTTTTGGGCAAGAGAGAGAAATTACAGATGGGAGGATATGTTGTGCATATGTGTATGTGAAATAGGAAGTGAGAAAGAATTTCCAGGAAGCGGCCTCATATAGTGGGCACAACATGAATTAAGACATAACCGTGTCTTGCAGTCGTGTAACCAACTGTGATTGGTTGAAAAAATTTAACATGAGGATGCCTAGGAATGACACGATTATATCTTTTTGAGACATGATTGTATCTTTGGACCATGTAGTTGTCTATAAACTTTTTTATGCCTAATCCTAGGTGTAAGAAATTAAAGGTAATAGAGAAACAAAAATTGAATTAAAATATGCAAATGCTAATATAAACAATAACTAAAACTATCTAAATATATAAGTGAAGTACTAAAATAACAAAAATAAATAAGTGACCTGGGTTGCCTCCCAAGAGTGCTATGTTTAACATCGATAGCTCGACGAGATACATTTGCAACTTATGATTGTCTTGTTAGGTCAAGATAAAACTCCACCTGTCCATCAAGCTTGAAATTTCCACCCAAATATAATTTCAACCGTTGACCATTCACTTCAAACAATCCCCTTTATAGGTGTGTCGCTTCAATTGTCCTATATAGAAAAACTTTGGTGACTGTAAATGGTCTAAACCATCTAGATTTTAACTTATGTAGAAATAAAAGAACTTGATCCCTATCTTTAAATTGATGACCTTGCTGAATTCGCTGATCATGATACTTCTTGGTCCTTTCTTTATATATCCTTAAGTTTTTGTATGCCATGGCTCGCTACTCATCAAGCTCATTTAATTGAAGCCTCTGATAAGTACTTACATCCTCAAAATCCAAGTTAGTGCTTTTAATTGCCCAATAAGCTCTAAGCTTAATCTCTAAGTGACAAGCTTTTCCATATACAAGTTGATGCAGTGTTGTTCTTAGTAGGGTTTTGTAAGCAGTTCTATATGCCCATAGAGTATCATCCAACTGACCACTAGTTTGGAGGTGGTACGAAGTAGCTACCTTATGTGTCATACCATATTGTTTTAATACTTGCTCAAGTTAAGCATTACCAAGTGTGTTCCTTTATCACTTATAATCGCTCTAGGGGTGCCAAATCGAGAGAATAGGTCTTTTAAAAACTTTTTTACTATCCTAGCATCATTAGTAGGTAAGGCTTAAGTGTTACGATCCAAGGGGGCCAGTCATGGTAGTTGCCATATACGGTATAAAGGACTATAGATTGAATTCCCTTACAATCGATGACTATTTATATGATACACAAGGCTACAGATACAACTAACTACTAAAAGTTGCGCAAGCATGATCAATACCATTTCATTATAATAATAAGATAAATAAATATAAAACATAATCCATTTATGTGAGAATTTATAGATAAGAAATCTAAAGCATTTCTTAAGTCAAACTAGTATCATTTGATTACATAATCAGCTCTATAATCTAGATAAACTATCATAAGTACGCTCTGATCACGTCTTGCTCCTACATTGACCCTGTGATGAACAACTAACCTCGGGCATGCGACGGCCTGACTCTATAAATAACTCAGCCTTTGAAAGAAGACTATAAGGGTATAAGATAACTAACTTAGAGAGATAATCCCCTCAACCATATAGCAATCAAGTTATACAATAATTAAGTTTAATAAAATGAATGCATGTCAATTATTATGCCAAACAAATACATGCAGGTGATCAGGTACTGCATGCAACTTAGATTTAATGCCCTCCAAAGTCAAGGTTAGAGATACATTGGTACAGTTGGATCTGGGTATTATACTAGAACTTATCTCATAACGAAACTCCATGTCTCGTATTTAAAATGTAATGGTATATCCATTATCAGTTTTATAAAAAACGAGTTTTACATATGATTGTGAGTAGGTTCACGCAACCCTCACTCACTCCTAAACGGAGGTTTCTAGACTCAATCCTTAGCCATGTGGTTGGCGCCTCCAACACCTAGTAATCCTATGGGCCAAGGTAAGGTCATATTGCACGTGTGCACCGTACGAAATCTATAACAATCAATAATTAACCTACGTATGGCCTCTCGTTATCTCCGTATAATGTGACTACTGGAATTAGTTATGCGGTGTATGATTATACGTGTTTCAAGTTAACTTTTTTCTTGTCGAGTAAAATTAGGTCTTATTATTTAGTGATCATTCAAAGTCACAAACAATCAATTCCTAATGAATCTACTATACAACAATCAATTCCTAATGAATCTATTATACAACAATCAATACATTATTGTAATTTAAAGTAAATTTACCGTTATCAACAATTATCATACACAAGCATAACCCAGCCCCATATAACATTCAATTATTAATCATTATTTATATTCACTAATTACAAACACAAACAAGTATAGAATTATTAGGAAAACTCACTCAGCTATGATCGATTTAGGGGTCGTAATAATCTGGTGGCAACTCAGGGTCAAGGTCAAGATCACTTGAGAATAATAAAAATTTGTAAGTTTGGGAATTTAAAGCTAAACTAGTATCGTAATTTATAAGGTTCACTTCACTTAGTTATGTGAAATTGTCGATTTAAGCTTTTTATTGAATCACGTATAACTTTTTCGTTTTAGCTCGGATCGTTATGAACTTATAGTTCATTTTGATCGTTTTTTAGCGTATTTTCTCGTAGCGAGGTCCGTTTTGAATTGCGACTCGTAGTTTGAATTGTGATATAAAAATATCACAAAATTTATTATTTTAATTTAAAAATTATAAAATATTATTTTTAGCTTTTTCTTAATATATTTATGATTTAATAATTATTTAAATCATATAATTAATAATTTTATTTTTTAAGCATATTTTACCTTAGTTACTCATTTTTATTTATTTTTGAGATTTTAGACTTATTATAATAATATTTATTATTACTATTATTTTTATTATTTATTAATTTCTTATTATTTATTTATATTTTATGATACATATATATATATGTACTTATTACTGTATTTGATTAATTTTTATAATTTACTTAATTAATAATTCCTAATTTGCGGTAATATATATATATATATATATATATATATATACCTACTTCTTACATATTTATGAATTTATTTTATTTAGCAAATATTATTGTATCATATATACTACTTAATATACGGTATACTATATATATACTATATGTTATACATATATTTACGCCATATGTAGATGTATATGTATACATAAAATATAGCTTACATGTATATATGAATATATAAATACAAAATACATGTATATAATATATGAATACATATTCTTATATATATATACATATGAAATGAAAATAAAGCCTATATACATATATACATACATAATCATTTTCACGTGTACACCTATATATATATATATATATTTATTTTGTGAAAATAGTAAATACTTACTTGACATATCCTTATGTACACATACATATATTCATGTATTCTTATTTATACACATATGTATATTCATATACCGTATATTTTACCTAATAGTATATATATATATATATATACATGTCTACATACATATTTTTATACATACATATATATCTTAAGTTATCTACTCATGTATATGTAATGAATTATTTAGTAAAATACAACAAAAATAATTAGTATATACATGTACATACCATATAATATACATATGTTTAACCAAAATAAATATACTTACCTTATCATATTGGTATAAATCTAAATTTTCCTTCTTCTTTTTCCCCTCCTTCTTCTTCTTCTTCTTCTTCTTATTCTTGGTTTTCTTCTTGATTTGTTTTTGTTTTTGTTTTGCTCTTCTCTTTTTTTTTTTTCTTTTTCGGTTTGGTTTTGTAGAGTTTTTCTTCCAGATTTTTTTTTCCCTTTTTGTTCCACTATGTGTAGCAATTTTATGGCGAAAAGAAATAAAATAAAATAATAACCTAATCTCTACATTTATGAGGATAAGACAATGTAATCATATCTAATTTTTCTTTTTATATAAAATCAACACTTGGCAATTGAAATGCATCATGTGGGTTGCTAACTTTTGATTTTTTTTTCTTTTGATTTTCAGGACGTGGCAACAAGGAAAAGAGAAGAAAAGAAAGAAAAGAGAAAAAGAAAGAAAGAAAAAGGAAGAAAATAGAAATTAAAAATAAATATATGTAATTTTTCTAAACCTAAAAATCATAAAAATAATCATCATAAATTAATTTTGGAATTTTGTGAAAATTTATCAATTTAATTGGTATCCGTTATAATTATAATTTTTATAAATTATTGTAACGATTTCGTTAAAAAGTTTACACGATTATGCAATTTAGTTAATAATTGCAATTGACTACAATTATATCACTATTGAGTGATATTTAACTATTTTATAGGCTTAAAGTAATAATTTTAGGGTTTCGATCAAATTCGGGTTCAATTTCGGTTAATTGTACATAAATCAAATTTAAAGTTTGAGTGCGCAATTTAGGGTTTTGATCAATTTCTAGGTTTTTTTATTATCGGTGTTACGTTCGATTTATTAAGTTTCATAAGCTTTTATTGTTACTAGCCTTATCAACTCATTATACAGTTTAGGACACTCAGACTTGAATTGAGGTTCAGACTATCGATTTTCTAGGATTTACATTAAGCCTCAACTTACTTAGAAATGTAGTCAATGACTACTAGAATGTATTTATTCCCATGAGAGTTTGGGAAATGGCCCATAAAGTCGATTTCCCACACATTGAATACCTCAATCTCTAAAATTGGATTTTATGGCATCTCATCACTATGGGATATATTCCCTGCTCGTTGACAATTATCACAAATTTTAACATACTTTTAGGCATCTTTGAACAATGTAGGCTAATAAAATCCAACCTCTAGGACCTTATGAGCTGTCTTATTTGCATTATGATGCGCCCTTCCCCCACCCCTTCAGTAACAATGACTCAAAATTTGCTATCCTTCATGGTGTGGTATATACCTACTAATAACATAGTCTGCACAAATTTTAAATATGTAAGGATCATCCCAAAAATAATATTTTACATTAGAAAAGAATTTCTTCTTTTGCTGGTGTATGAGCCGTTTTGGTACAATTCTAGCAACTAAAAGATTGGAAATTTTTGTAAACCAAGGGGTTTCTAGATTACTTACTCGGTGAATTACATAGAGATACTCCTAAGGGAATGTGTCATTAATCTCATTATCGTTGAGCACTTTCAAGTTTGGATTCTCCAATTGGGATAGGTAATTTGCTACTAAGTTTTTAGTGCCTTTCTTGTCCTTGTTCTCTATGTCAAACTCTTCTAGCAGTAGGATCCATCTTATTAACCTTGGCTTATGCGTTTGCTAACAAGTACTTGAGAGAAAAAAGATCAGTATAAATAATTACTTTTAAGTAAGAGAGGAATTTTTCAGAGGCAAAAACAATTGCTAGAAGCTCCTTCTCCATAATGGTGTAGTTCTCTTAAGCATTTGTGATGGATTTGTTAGCATAATAAATTGGTTGAAAATACTTATCTCTTCATTGTCCCAACACTACCCCTTATTGTGTAGTTACTTACGTTGCACATAAATTCAAAGGAGAGTATCCAGTCAAGTGTTACCATGATCGGGGTGGTAGTGAGTTTTTTTTTTTAAGGAGATTAAAAGCTTCCAAACATTCCTAAGAGAAGACATAGGGCATGCCCTTCTACAACAGCCTAGTTAAAGGTCGAGCAATTTTGGAGTGGTCTTTGATGAAATGCCTATAGAGCCCTACATGGCCCAAAAAGTTGGGGGTAGAAGTCTTGCAATGGCATCTACTTTTGTGGTATCTACCTCAAATCCTTGGCATGAGACCTTATGCTAGAGCATAATACGTTCTTGTACCATGAAGTGACACTTCTCTCAATTGAGCATAAGGTTAGTCTCTTCACACCTAGTTAATATCCTATCAAAATTATGCAAACATTAGTCAATTGAGTTGCCAAAAACTTAAAAATCATCCATAAATACCTCCATTATGTCCTGAATCAAGTCATAAAAAATGGCTATCAAGTACCCCTGGAATGTAGTAGGCGTGTTACAAAGCCCAAATGGCATTCTTTGGTAAGCAAAAGTGTCGCAAGAGCAAGTGAAAGTCGCCTTCTCTTGATCTTTAGGAGAGATGGGTATCTAAAAATAACTTAACAAGCCATCAAGAAAACCATAAAACAGATGTCTAGTGAGTCATTCTAACATTTGATCTAGAGAAGGTAAAGCAAAATGGTCCTTGTATGTAGCATTGTTTAACTTTTTAGAATCAATACATGTACACCACCTTATAATAGTTCTCATTGGAATTAATTCATTCTTTTCATTAGGGACCACTATCATCTTACCTTTCTTAGGAACTACCTGTACTAGACTCACCCAAGAACTATCAAAGATAGGGTAGATCATACCTTTGTTAAAGGGTTTGATAACTTCCTTTTTAACTACCTCTTTTATGTTCAGATTCAAGCATCTGTAGGGTTGCACTACTAGCTTGTGGTTATTGTAATGCCTCGCCTCTTAAGGCGTTTACTTATATACTTTCTTTTTTCCCTTAACACTTAGAGCCTAAGAGATGATTCGTTACGTTATCCCTAAGCTAGGGATAAGACTAAAGTATTACCAATTTGTTAACTCAAACTCCACTATGCAAACTTCCAATAAAACTTCTTTCAATTAATATAAAATAACACAGTAGAACTTCATAAAATATGGGCCTCATTTAAAGTATCACATTTCACTTCACCATTTAACTTACAATTCAACTAGGATAATAAACTTTTACATTCAAGACCTTAATATTAGAAACATAAAAGTAATACACTAACCATCTTGCAAACTTGTTTCCAAGAACTTGATTTGAAACTCTACAGCTAATTACCCTCTTTTTCACCCAGCTCAACCTCTAGGTTTTGGCTTGTTTTGTCTTTAGTACCTAAGGTTAAATAAGCTAACTCTTCAACTCAAGTTTTGAGCTAAGTGAGTATAAAACTAAACACAAAAGCATAGCAACTGAGTATCCTAAATCATAATAAGTAGTATATATCATATATTTGATAATTCCAATATCATTAATGATACAGTACATTTAAGTCATCAAACTAATATGAAGCACATGCACAATGATTCATGCCATAAATGGATACTATGCTAATGCATGTGAAATGCATCGGTACTGGTATCTTAGCCTAACCTAGCTCTCATTTGATTAGTCGACACTCCCAGGCATCTACATATAAAGTCTAGGAACCTAGGGCAACAAGGAGCTATGAAAACCTAACATATAGTTGGCCTAGTTGAAATTGCATGAAGTGGCCAAAACTAATTGAGCAATGCATCCTCATATGCTTAAAACCCAACCTAGCAACATCTCAAGTTGAGAAAGCTTGACCCATAGGTCCATTTTGTGCTATGCCATGAATGCATTCAAATAACATATTTAGCCCAGTCAAGTATGGGTTCCAAATCAACTTAGCTAACTGTTGTTTCCCGTATTAATTAAGTTAAGTACGAATTCTAGCCATGTACCAAAAACTAAGAAAATGGAAACTAAGCCTAGCTTTCATCCCAATAGTCATATATTAAAATTGCATACATGGCATGTTGTAGAAATCAAAACTTTGGACAAAGCCAAGTCATCTTGATATTTATTCAATATCATCTAAGATTTACCAAGTCACAAGCATAATATGATCAATCATCATATAAGGCAATTATTCTCATCAACCAAGTACAATTGCATCACTAATGTTAATTGAGTTACATTTCTTATGAATATCTATTATTAAAAGCACGAAACATAAGGACTATAATATATCAAGTAAAGGTTTATCATAAACCATATCAATTCGGAGTATAAATTCTCCAAGCCATGTGACATACTTACTTGTATCTCATGGCTACACACAACAAGTAGGTGAGTGGTCTATGTATTCAACCGCCGCATAAACACAAAACAGTGAACTGGGGAGTACTCACTTGGGCTCAACACTTATTCCACTATTCGATATGGCTCTCTTCACTTAATAATACAAGTGTTGGTTCCTCTCGCCATATTGATCTCCATGATCACAAAATAAATTTTTCTTCCGTCTTCACATAACTCTATACAATGATGTTGTTCGATCTTATTACCTTGCTACAACGAATTTGGTTTCATGGTGCTCCACTACCATGTTGCAAACATTACTTAAATTCCCATATTATGTGACCATTGGATGAAGTCTCAGAACCTCTACTAGCTAAGAGCGACTTTTCAATTTAGACTCCAATCATTTCCCTTTATCCAATGTGATCCCAAACTCTTTGGAACTTAAGTCATAAATTACAAATGGGTTGCTCCTTTATATAAGTTGTAGATGACGGTGGAAACTGCCTTAAAGTGTACGATATTTTGGGGTGGTGGAGAATTCTTGTTTCATAAGTTCACTAGTTTTGGAGTTTAGTACCATTTATAGGATAAAATAATAATAGAACATATAGTATATGTATTTCTTTTGTTTGCCGATTCCAGACCCTCATCTTGTTTTATTTATAGGTGGACTTCTTATACAAGTCCACATAGCAATGAATAATCCCTACTTATTAAGGATCTTAAATTTGTAGCTTCTTCTTCTTCTTCTTCTTTTTTAATTTTATTTATGGTTACTTATCTAATTTATTTACTTACTTCTAGATATAATTCACTTGTTTAACATATACAAAAGTTCCATGATAGACATAGGAAATAATAAAGAGTACATTTTATTCTCAATCCTTTACTTTGAAAGTAGTAGGTTTATAAATGATATTGATTGCATTCTAACTCATTTTTATTTAATACATTTCCCTAAATGGGGCTTTAGTAAAAGATAATATTTGTTCAGATATATGTGGACTGTCCAGTAGCAAAAGGCTTGGTTTCAAGTGGCTTATTTCAAATTTGCTACACTTCTTTTATTATCACATAAGCAAATTGTGTCTTTGTTTAGATTGACAAGAATTTGATCATCATCTAAAAGTGCTTTCTACCTGATAGACTTAGTCCACGTATCTTGGTGTTATATTTATCAAATCTACTTGTTAGTATACACATCTTCAACATATATTTGACTTCTTTTATTAATAATGTTATCATCTGTAATATACTTCGTGTTCTTAGTAAATTACCATGCTTCATGGGTATACTTTAACAATTTCTAGTGCCAGATAGACTATTTTTATAAGGTGTATTATATCTTAAAATTTAAATTTTGAGTTTTTAATAAATAATAGGTGATATCAAATCAATTATATTTTATTGAATTGAAGACTTTATATATTTTATTATGAGAAACAAATTTTATAAGTCACTTTCTCTAATTTTTGTGTACTCGTTGTAGAGTTAAATTGGATAGTGTTATCTAACGCTTTAAATTTAGGGGCTTGGAATCTAGGGTTATCACAGTTATCTTCCACCAAAATCTTGTGAATGTAGAAGGAAGGATTTATGCCTCTAATGTTTGATATCTTTTAGGCAATAGCCCTCTTATGCTCCTTAAGCACCTTCAATAACTTCCATTTCTACTCATCCAAATTGGAAGCAATAATCATTGATAATTTGGAATCCTTCTCTAAAAAGGCATACTCTAAATAGTTGTATAGCTGCTTCATCTCCAATATTAGCGGTTCCTTAATTGAAGGTTTCAACTTTGCTTCCTTTGTCTTGTCAATCACCTTGAACTCTTTCTCTTCAATAATTGGATTATTAGCCTTCAGTTGGGCTTCATCGTCAAATTGATTAGGATTCTCTAAAGCAACTTTTGTACCTGATTGCAAACAATTTTCTAATGGATCCTTAGAAAGAAATTCTTGCACATAACTTGCAATAGACTCATTGGTAACATCTAAAAGATAGCAAGTATTGTCTTATTCCACATACTTTTTCATAGCTTTAGAAATTTTAAACAAAATCTCTTCATCTCCTACTCTTAAAATGAGCTTACCACCATTGACATAGATAATGGCCTTAGCAATCGCTAAGAAAGGCTTACCTAGGGTAAATGATACCTCAAAATCTTCATCCATATCCATTATCACAAAATCAATAGGAAAAATTAATTTACCTACCTGGATTAGTACATCCTCAATAATGCCTCTAAGGTATGTTGTAGACTTATCACCTAATTGTAAACTCATACATATGGGTTTTGTTTCCCTTAGTCTTAGTTTCATGAAAAAATTATAGGGCATCAAGTTGATACTTGCACCCAGGACAACCAAAGTCTTATCAACTAATAAGTTACCAATTTTAGAAGGAAATGTGAAACTCCTTGGGTCTTTCAACTTCTTAAGCAACTTGTTTTGTACAATTGCTAAACATTCTTCACTCAACATGATTGTAGAAAGCTCTTTAAGCTTCCTCTTGTTAGATAGCAAGTCTTTTAAGAATTTTGTGTATTTTGGCATCCATGACAAAGCATCGACCAAAGGAAAGTTAATTTGCAATTGTTTAAAAAGATCAAGGAACTTACTAAATTGCTGGTCATTATGATCTTGCTTGAGTCTTTGAGGATATAGAATAGGTGGCTCAACACTTTCCTTGGCTTTTGCCTCCTCGCTTCTTTTGGTGGTGTCACGACTATCCTTTTTCTCAACTTGCAACTCTTTCTCATTTTTACGTGACATTGCCTTAACATGTTCTCTTTGATTGGGTTCCATATTTCCTAGTAACGTACCCTACGGTCTTTCAGAGATTAGCTTTGCAAGTTGACCAATCTAGTTTTCAAGACTATGCTTAGAGGCCTCTTAATTCCTCAACAAGTTCTCAATATTGGATGGTCGAGCTTCATTTTCTTGTATATATTAAGTGAGAAGCTCTTCTAAACCAGGCTTCTTCTCTTAAATAAGGGGAGGTGGTGTTCTTTAGAATCCGGGTAAACCAAAAGTAGCCTTTTATTGGCCTTAATTTTTATCTCCTCATGAAAAGTTGGGATGGTTCCTCTAGCTGAGATTGTAAGTATTGCTAAAGGGGTTATTATGTTGTGTAGGTGGATTTCCTAGGTAATCTACCCATTTCATTTGTTCTTGTCCTCCATACCCTTACATATTAAGATTGTTCATACTTGGTTGTGCTTGTTGAGGACCAATGGAAGGTGCATCAATTTTCTTACTCAAAACATCTACTTTAGCTACCAAAGTAGTGGTTAGGTTCACATCATGAATTCATGTAGCTTTTTGCTTAACTCTAATGCTTTCCTATTGATAGTTATTCATTGCCATACCTTCAATCAAGTTCTACACTTGCTTAGGTGTTTTTGTATTCATAGTACATCCTGTGGCAGCATCAATTGTTTATCTTGTAGTCAAATTAAGACCATTGTAGAAGGTCAAAATTTGCATCCATAGGGGGAGATCTTAGTGTAGGTGTCTCCTAGTCTAGTTCTTGAATTGCTCCGAAGTGTCATATAAGGTTTCAACTTCTAATTGGGCAAAGCAAGAAATATCATTCCAAAGCTTGGCAGTCTTTACTGGTGGAAAATACTTCTCTAATAATTTCCCTACCAAATCATTCCAAGTTATTATTGAGTTTCATGGCAAGGAGTTTAACCACTACTTTGCTCTTCCCCTCAAGGAAAAAGGAAATAACTGCAATTGGATAACATCATCCATGGCTCCATTAATCTTGAATGTATCACAAATCTCTATAAAACTAGAGATGTGAGCATTAAGGTCTTCATCTATTGAACTACACATACTGTTGCACCATTTGGATGATGTTGGGTGCAATTTGAAAATTATTGGCAGCGACTGTTGGTTAGGTAATACTAGAGTTAGTCCTAGTGAGTGTAGGCTTCGAATAATTAGACATAATTAGATTTGCTTCATTGTCATTATTGGTCACTAGTTTAAGATTTCATGGTGGATCTTGTTGATAAATAACTTAGTTGTTCACTTCTTTACCTTCTCCCTTAACCTCCATAACTGATCCGTCTTCTATGGTAGTTACTATTTGTTTCATATGTAATCTCAACTTCTGAAGGGTTGTCCTTTCAATTTCAAGATCAAGCTCTACCAAATCTTTCAGATTACTTCAGTCGTGTACTATAAAGGGAAAAAAATAATAAAAATTAGTCGCTATTTAAAACAATTAAAAGGAAATACTAAGAAATAAAGAAAAGAATGGTTAAACTAATAAAGTAACAAGTGTTCTAATATTGAAGTCTCTAGCAACAATTCAAAAAACTTGATATGAAGCAAGCACACCTATTAAATTATAGTAATGCAAATATGAGTTTGAATATCGATTCCACAAAGATCTTGAATACTAGTACAAACCTCAACACCATTATTTAACCGAATAAATTCAATTTCAAGATTTCAATTCTTTAAATTAAAATTGCAGCAACAAATTAAATTAAGTAAATAATGAAGAACCAAATAAGAAAATAAAATTTAAAAGATTTAATTTAAGACTCAATGTCATACTTAGATCTTGATTCCCTAGATTTACACATACAACTTTCACTAAAGATAATCTAATTCAATCTTTAATTTTTATTGATAAGGAAAATTCTCTATTAAAGTTAATAACTTTCTCAAGCTTATTAACCTTAACTTTTAGAATACCCAATAGAATCTCTCTGCTATAGCATAGTTTACGATTGCGTTAACGTGCAGCGAATTCTCTTAAAGATGATAATATTAAAGATAATATTATAGATTCGGAAGAATCTTGCAATTTATCTCTAACATTGCACAAACTCTCATTAATTATGCTAGATCTAATTATACAAGAAATCTCTCAATCTTCCTATCCAATATCTAATTTAGGTCAATAATCGTGGAGATATCAATCTAAAACATGCAAGCACATATAATTGATTCTAGAAAACTAAAAATCTTTATTAGATCTATAAAACCAAGCGTCACATGCGAGATCTAGATTCCATAATTATGGATTGATAACCTTTGGCCCTCTTACTTGCATAGGCCTTTGAGGACTTTAGTTTCTAGCTAGAAGAATTCTCTCTAGCCAACCTACCAAGGACAAAACACAATATACAAAAGAACAATGGGCAAAGTCCTTGAGAACCCAACTTTGATACACATTGCTCTGTTCTTATCTTTGTGTCGTCACCAACTACCCATGTACCGAGGCTGAGGTTAATATAAACCAAGCCTTGCTTCGACCTATAGGAATTTCATGTACCATAGCCGACCTACTAAGTGCCAAGGACGAGACCCCTACACTTTGGGCCCTTCTCTTTCAACCTACTAAACAGTGGCATCCCTTATTCATCTCAGCAACTCTGAGTACCCTTCATTAACAGCATTCCCAACATTAGTACAAGTTAACTTTAGCATCCCCAAACTCTAGAATTTATACCCAATTGTAGTATGCCACCAATCATTTCTTTTTCTGATATTATACTATATTCCTTTATTCTATTTTTACCTTTTTGGAAATGTACTATGATATAATATTTGTATTTCCCTTTATTGTAATTACTTAAGGTTTCCTTATTGCCCTAGGGACTTACTATAAATAATCCCTTTTTCTTTATAGTTGGGATCTTGCATTCGTCTCATATATTGAATATACTTATTCTTGTAAGATATTCCTCTTTGAGTATAATCTCTTTACACTCCTATCTAATCTTGTCGAGTAGCTCAAAATTAGTGGCGGGTGGACCTTGACATTAGCTTGTGCATCATATCAACATTATGTTCATTGGTGAGTCACATCCTTTGAGTAGCTTCACGTAAACTATTGTGCTTTTCAGTTTCTTCACTTCATTTTCTTCGTTATTATGAACGACCCATGTGGTTCCCTTTCCCTACGGTAAGTCCTAGTGATTATCGAGCTCTTAGGCACATCATATAATTTTAGTATTAAAGCTTCAAGTTGCTACCAAAAGTTGTGTTGGGATAATTACTACTAGTGTGTTTGTTTTGTTGTACTTTGTTTTCCAATTGAAAATTAGAGCAAATCTTATTTTGCTCTTTGAGTCATATTTCCTAAGTTTGTGAAGATTTCCCATATGAGTAAAGTGGTTACTGAAGCTTTATAGTGAGGATGTCGAATCATAGTGTTCAAGGAGAGATTAATGATGCTAAGAGTGGTGCTTATGGTTATAGTCGTGTTACCCAATAAACTCCACAAACTATTGATGAGTAGATACAAGATTTTGCTACTATTGTGGCCAACCTGGCTATTTTTGTACAAAGGGTTATAGAGACTAGGCCTCAAGAGAAAGGAGCTATTGAATAAGGTTGAGAAGTGAGAGAAAGGTCGAGAAGGTAGTTAAACGAGCAACAAACACCAAAACTAATTAATACGAACTAAGCTCCACCCCAACATGTTGACAGAGTTGCTAGAAGAAGACTCGAGTTGGACGAAGAGGAGGAGGAGCAATATGATGGAGTAAAAGAGTGTAAACTTAGGGCTCTTAGGGAAACTGAGCATCTTAAGGTACAAATTCTGAGTTTTAATGGGTCTGGTAGTGTTGATAACTACTTAGACTAGGAGGAGAAGATTGAAAAGATATTTGACTTTTATGATTACGAAGATATGATTACGAAGATGTTGTTCGTATTTGAGTGGTTACATTAGAATTTTCTAGGCACGCAACAATGTGGTGGAGGAAGTTGCAAAACATGCACCGGAAAGCTCGATGTGAAATCCGAAAGTGGAATGAGATGAATAGAGTTTTGAGGAGTAGATTTGTTCTAGA
This sequence comes from Lumnitzera littorea, assembly GCA_024138015.1. Classification (NCBI taxonomy): domain Eukaryota; kingdom Viridiplantae; phylum Streptophyta; class Magnoliopsida; order Myrtales; family Combretaceae; genus Lumnitzera; species Lumnitzera littorea. The sequence continues at coordinate 53,030,916 of JAMXBB010000003.1, read as the reverse complement.
ATTCTATGAATAAGACACTTTCTAATGACTTTAAGACTTAAGGCAAGGCAATAGATTAGTAGATGAATACGTTTGATAATTTTAATTGCTAATGATTCGATGTGATGTCAATGAACTCGAGACTTGAACTATAGCATGGTTCATTTTTGGGCTTAGAATTGAAATTGGCAATATAGTGGAGTTATAGAGGCTTGAGACTCTAGATAAGGCCATCTGAGTAGCATAGAGGGTTGAAAGGTAGAGGTAAAGCTAGATTAGTCAAATGCTAAGTAGTAGACCAAGATTGCAAACCCAAAGTAGTATGTCAAGCTGACCTGGAAATGATTGAGCATAAAATAGTTTTGAGGTGAACCCTTGAGAATAGGTACCAAGCCGACCTAATAATGGTCGAGATAAAGTTAAGGTTGAGGAGCTTGAGGTCTGAAAGGACCAAGGCAGAGCTTAGGGAGGAAGACTCGAGAGCTCTTAGTACCTTTATTTTTGAAGAGGATGAGTAGAGGAAGAACCTTTTCCATACGAATTGCCAATTGAATGGCAAGATTTGCTCATTAATCATAGATGGAGGAAGTTGTACCAATGTTATAAAGTAAGGAATAGTAAAGTCCTTGAAGTTACCGACCTACCCGTACCCTAAGCCATACAAGATTCATTGGTTGAATGAGAAGAGAGGTTTACCTATTGCCAAGTAAGTTAGAGTGCTCATTACTGTTGGTGAAAGATACAGAGATGAGGTGCTATGCGACGTCCTACCCATGTGTGCTTTACACATATTGTTAGGCTAACCCTAGCTGTTTGATTCAAGAGTGTTGCATGATGGGTATAAAAACACCTCTTTGTTCTAAAAGGACAAGAAGAAGGTTATACTAACCCTCGTGAGCCCCAAAGAAGTATAAGAATCGTAAGAGAAGATTACTTGATCACTATAGCAAAAGTCCTTAGTGATTTCCCTAGCATAGTTTTCTAGAGATGTCAAGATGGAAGAGTGTGTGCTCCTATTAGTAAGGAAGCTTTTAGAATTGTGAGAAGCTAGAGGCTTACCTACCATATCATGACCCTAAGGGAGGCCTGGTAGGATTGCCTAAAATTTTTATATTAGGTGTGCACCTATAATATAAAGACGGTCTTGCAAGCTAGAGATTACAAGACTTTAAATAATTAGTCACTAAGGTTTTCAATTTTAATTAATTAAGTTACTATAAAATATAGTGACTATGGTTATGGATATCCAATAGGCTACAATCTATCAGAATCGTAGAGAATCGATATTCCTTTCCAAGTGCTAAGACAAGGTAAAATAACTTACTAATTTACGAGAAATACTACATAATTTTATCATATGAATATACTTTACATAAATTGTTTCTATGATGCTATACATATTTCAATCAACCTTAACATTACCAATTCTATGTCCAGTTTGTACTCTGCTCTGAAGCTTATCTCAATCTCTGCTTACAAGAAACTTGCAAAAGAAGCTATAAAAGAATAAGCAAACTACAGCTCAGTGAGTTTGTTCCTCACTACTATCTTTTAAGTAAGTTATCAATCATTATTAACACCCATGTAAGCTATTTATCTATTAACTGAATGCAAGCAACACATCCATAGGAGTCCGGAACTATGGAAGGTGTAGAGTTACGTCGTTTACACATTAATTTTTCCTCCGCACTTACCCGTACGGAGCACCTCACCTTAATTATATAAGGCTGCTTAGGGATACGGTCCCACCAGATATTACTCAACTATTACCTTAGTTTGAGAATCAACAATTGATATAAGTGGACCCCAACTAGGGCAGCCTACCAAACATATTAAAGGCCCTTTAGGCATATAAAGTGAGTCCATCTCGCTATTCACAAATATCTAAGGCCTTATGGGTATGTGAGTCCTCTCGCAATCAATTAGAGATACTATGCTAGCTTTGCCATAACCATAAAAACATCATTTATGGCACTACAACCTTTTTTTTTTTAAATCATACAAAATATATTTAAGTTTAGAAAAACGTTTTCAAAAAATACTTTTCTCAGAAATTTGCGAAGCTAATACTCTCCATCAATACTAAGTTGATCATAGACATACAACAAATATAACTGATTTCTTTAGTCGAATAGTTACATTTACCAATTTAAGAAAGTGATCACACAAATGATAACACATAAAGCAATTGGTTATTTCATCAAACAATCAATATCAACCAACAGGTAGTACATAAATAACAAATAGCACGTAGATAGCAAATCATAAGAATTCCCTCACTTAGATTAATGCTCATTTTCCCGACCTTTAAGAATTCCAAGGCTCAATAATCGATTACCTAAAAGATAAGAAAACTTATAAATATTTTGAAAAACTAGATTCTTCAGTTAACTAAATATCTATCATTATTTGCTTAGTCTTTGACTATACCCCAAGTATGGTATAAATATAGTTTAACTTAAATCTCTCACTCAAATTATCTTTAATTTTTAATTGTGTATAACTTTTTCAATTGAGTTCGTATTCTTATGAACTTATAGTCAATTTCAATTGTTTTTTAGCATACTTTCTCATAGCGAGATCCATTTTGGATGTTGTAATTTGCAGTTTTGACTGTGATATAAAAATATCACAAACTTATTTATTTTGACTTAAAAGTTATAAAATGTCAATTTAAGCTTTTCTTAGTGTAATTAAGATTTAATAATTATTTGTATCACAAAATTTGTAATTTTCTTATTTTAGGCCTATTTTACTGCAATTACTTATTTTTACTTATTTTTCAGATTTAAGATTTATTAATTCAATTATTTATAGTTTTTTTCTAATTAATTAATTAATTATTATTATTAATTACGAAAATTACTTAATTTATACATCTATATATAAGTGATGACGTAGCAGCGTATGGGAGTGTCACGTATTACCCTTATGAATTTTTCATAATTTTCTATTATTTTCTATTTCTTTATATTTTACGGTATAAGTATATATATATATATATATA
>JAMXBB010000003.1:52957761-53023987 GCA_024138015.1 Lumnitzera littorea | reverse complement strand
ATATATATATATATATATATGAGTATCATGAAATACAAATGAATAATAAGAAAATAATAAATAATAAAAATAATAGCAATAATAATAATAACAATTGTAATAAGACTAAAATCTCAAAAATAGGAAAAAATGAGTAAATAAGGTAAAATATGCTTAAAATAATAAAATTATTAATTATATGATTTAAATAATTATTAAATCACAAATATATTAAGAAAAAGCTAAAATTAATATTTTATAATTTTTAAATTAAAATAATAAATTTTGTGATATTTTTATATCACAATTTAAACCGCGAGTCACAACATCCAAAACGAACCTCGTTATAAGAAAATATACTCGAAAACGATCAAAATAGACTAAAAGTTTATAATGATCCAAGCTAAAACGAAAAGTTATATGCGATTTGATAAAAAACTCGAATCGATAATTTCGTATAACTAAGTGAAGTAAACCTTAGAAATTATGATACTAGTTTAGATTTAAATCCTCAAACTTATAAATTTTTATTATTCTCAAGTAATCTTGACATTGACCCTAAGCTAATACCAGATTACTACGATCCTTGAGTTGACTATGGTTGAGTGAGTTTTCCTAATGATTCCATACTTGTTTGTGTTTGTAGTTAGTGAATATAAGTTATGATCAATAAATGAATGTTGTATGTGGTTGGGTTATGCTTGTGTATGATAATTGATTGTTAATAGTGAATTTACTTTAAATTACAATAATGTATTGATTGTTGCATAGTAGATTCACAAGGAATTGATTGTTTGTGACTTTGAATGACCACTGAATAATAAGACCTAATTTTACTCGATTAGAAAAAGTTAATTTGAAATACGCATAATTATGCACCGCATAACTAATTCCGGCAGTCACATTACACGGAGGTAACGAGAGGCCATACCTGGGTTGATTATTGATTGTTATAGATTTCGTACAATGCACAAGTGCGATATGACTTTACCTTAGCCCATGGGATTACTAGGCATTAGAGGCACTAATTGCCTAGCTAAGGGTTGAGTCTAGAGGCCTCCGTTTAGGGGTGAGTGAAGGTTGCGTGAACTTACTCACAATCATATGTAGAACTTGTTTTTGATAAAACTGATGATGGATATACCATTACATTTTAAATATGAAACACGGAGTTTCTTTATGAAATAAGTTCTAGTATGATACTCGGATCTAACTTTGCCGATGTATCTCCAACCCTGACTTCGAAGTGTGTTAAATTTGAGTTGCATACAGTATTTGGTCACCTACATATATTTATTTAGCATACTGACTGACATGTATTCATTTGATTGAACTTAATTATTGTATAACTTGCTTGCTGTATGGTTGAGGGGATTATCTCACTAAGCTAGTTAGCTTATACTCTTCTAGTCTTCTCTCGTAGGCCGAGTTATTCGTGAAGTCGGGCCGTCGCATGCCCGAGGTTAATGTTCTAGACGGGGTCAATGTGGGAGTAAGACATGATCAAAGAATACTTATGATAGTTTATAGAGATAATTATGTAATTGAGTGATACTAGTTTGACTTAAGAAATATTTTAGATTTCTTATCTGTAAATTTTTATATAAATAAATTATGTGTTATTTTCTATGTTTTATTATTGTTATCATGAAATAATATTACTTATGCTTGCGCACTCTTGGTTGTTAGTCGTAGCTGTAGCCTTGTGTATTGTATAAAAGGGTTGTTGATTGTAAGGCAATTTAATCTATAATCCTTTGTACGGTATACAGCAACTGCTACGACTAGCCCCCTTAGGTCGTGACATAATTTCTTTAGTAAATTAAATGATTGAAATCCCCTTATTTTCTTCTTCTTTTTTTTCTTCTTAGTATTTGCTAAGTTTGTGTGTGGTTTGCTTTGTTTTTCTTTTTTTTCTTTTCGGTTTTGATGCTTCCAGACTTCCAGATGTGTTAAAAGAATGTAGGAAGAATTGAAGTAAATAAAAGAAGAGAGAAAAGAACCAAATCTAAGCTATATTGTATCATTAATGGGATGGGACAAGGTAATTATGTTTTTATCCTTCTTCAATAATTTGCCAACAATTATAAATTGCAGTTTACACACATAGGCTACTGTACAACATAGCTTGGAAATCACGTAGAGCAAGGAAAAAAATTAGGAAGAAGAAAAAAGAAAAGAAAAAGAAAGAAAAGGGAAGAAAAAGGAAACTAAAAATAAACATATTAAATTTTTCCAAACATAAAAATCATAAAATTAGTATTTATAAATTAATTTTGAGATTTTATGAAAATTTATTAATTTAATTGGTACCCGTTACGTTTATAATATTTACGAGTTATTTCAACATTTTGTTAAGGGTTTATATGCGATTACGCGATTTAGTCAATAATTGCAATCGACTATGGTTATATCACTATTAAGTTATATTTATTCATTTTATAAGCTTAAAGTTATAGTTTTAGGGTTTTCGTCAAGTTCGGGTTCGATTTCAAGTATTCATGCGTACATCGAATTTAGGGTTTTTGTACGTGATTTAGGTTTCGAGCAAAATTTTAGGGTTTTTATCCATCGTATTATGTTCGAATTTAAAATTTTAATTAGTTTTAAATTTATTGACTCCGTTGAGTTAGGGTAATTACCTATGATATTTAAATCGATTTGTTACCTAGAACACTAAATTTATGAGGTTTACATACCGAGGTGTAGATGTTATTACAGGAGTATGCCGACCTCTTTTTTGCTAAGATGCCGATAAGGTTACCACCCGTGAGAGGCATTGAGCATTGCATTGATCTTCATCCTAGAATTGTTCTTTTGAATTGACTTACCTATAGGCTAAACCTCAAATAGATAGCCAAGTTAAAGAAACAAGTAAATGAGTTGATTGATTGCGAATATGTTAGAGAAAGTAAGAGCCCCTGTGACCATTTGTCCTGGTGTTGAAGAAAGATGGCTCCTAAAGAATGTGCATTGATAGTTAAGAAACCAACAAAATCACTATTAAATATCGATATTTGATCTCGTGGTTAGATGATATACTCGATGAGTTGCAGGGTGCCCAAATCTTTTCAAAGATTGATCTGCAGAGTGGCTACTACTAAATACGAATGAGACTAGGAGATGAATAGAAGATTGCCTTCAAAACAAAGGATGCTTTCTTCGAGTAGATGGTGATGTTATTTGGTTTGATAAATGCACCAAGCACCTTCATATGAATGAGACCAATAGTTTCCTTTGATGATATTTTAGTCTGTAGTGCTGACCTTATTTCTCATGTTGAGCACTTAAGATCTGTGTTTGATATCCTTCGTACTGAGAAGTTATTTGGCAATTTAAAGAATGTGTGTTCCATCAAAGTGAGGTTGTATTCCTTAGATATGTTGTTTTTAAGAGAGGAATTAGAGTTGATGATGAGAAGGTCTGAGCTATCCTTGAGTGGCTGATACTAACTAGTGCTGCTGAGGTAAGGAGTTTTCATGGTCTAGCTTCATTTTATCGAAAATGCATTTGGGACTTTAGTTCCTTAACTACTCTACTAACCAAGTTAACCAGGAAAAACTCAAAGTTCAAGTGGTTTGAGAAAGCTCAAAGAAGCTTTGATGAGATTAAGTCCAGGTTGACCTTGGCCCCAATACTTGCCCTACCAAATTTAAAGAAAGTTTTTGAATTAGAATGTGCTACATTTGGAGTTAGCATTGGAGGAGCTACCCTAAATTACTTAGCATATGACAAGGAAATCTATGCCTTTACTTGAATACTTTATAATTGGAAACATTAGTTACAACCGAGAGAGTTCATCATCTACACAGACCATGAATCTCTTAAGCATCTTAGAGGATAAAAGAAACTTTCTAGGCATCATGCAAAGTGGGTTAAGTTCCTAGAAACTTTTTGCTATGTCATTTGATACAAGAAGGGAAGTACCAATACAGTGGCCAATACATTCTCTTGTTGATATGTTCTCATTACAGCATTGCAAGCTAGAATGCTTAGATTTGGCACCTTGCCTAATACGTATGAGCTTGATTTGTATTTTGGGCTCTTAGTAGCCAAGTGCAACATTGGAGGAGTTGTGGATGGGTTCTATTTGAGCTAAGGGTTTCTAATGAAGGGTTAGAAATTTGTGTATCGAGTGGTTTTGTCATGATCTTAAGGGGGCTTAGTAAGATTGCCTAAAATTTTCATATTACGTGTGCACCCGTAATACAAAAACCATCTTGCAAGCTAAAGATTACAAGACTCTAAACAATTAGTCACTAAAGTTTTCGATTCTTAATTTAATTAACTTAGTAAACATATAAGTGACTATAGATATCCAATTAGCCATAGTCCATCAGAATCATAGAAAATCAGTATCTCCTACTAAACGATAAGATAAAGTAAAAAAACTTACTAATTTACAAGAAATACTATATAATCCTATTATATGAATATACTCTATATAAATTGTTTTTGTACCACTATACACTTTTCAATCAACTCTAACATTACCAAACCTATCTCTAGTTTTTTCTCTCAAGCTTATCCTAATCCCTACTTACAAGAAACCTGCAAAAGAAACTCTAGGGGAATGAGCAAACCATGACTTAGTGAGTTTGTTCCTCACCATTATCACTTAAGCAAGTTATCAAACATTAGTAGTACACATGTAAGCTATCTACATACGGAATGCAAGTGTGATGAACGCAAGCGTGATGAATGTAAGCAACATATCCATAGGAGTCTAGAACTATGGATGGTATAGATTTGCATCGTCTATAAGTTGATTTCTGCTCTATACTTACCCACATGAAGCACCTCACATTAACCGCATGAGGCTGCCTGGGGGTATGGTCCAACCAGACGATACTCAACTATTACCCTAGTTCAAGAAATAACAATTAATATAGGTAGACCTCAACTAGGGCCGCCTACCAAACATATCAAAGGCCCTTTGGGCACATAAAGCGAGTCCATCTTGCAATCAACATATATCCAAGGCCACATGGCACAATTATGCAAGTCCTCTCACAATCAATTAGAGATACTATGCTAACTTTACCTTAATAATAAAAACATCCTTTACAGGTACCATAAGCCCTTTCAGAAATCATTCAAAAGTATATTTAAGATTGGAAAAACATTTACCAAAATAGTTTTCTCAAAAATTTTCAAAGCTAACACTCTCCATCAATGTACCAGTTGGTTTATAGACATGCGCGACAAATATAACTAGTTTCTTTAGTCTAATAGTTACATTTACCAATTTAAGAAAATGATCACATGGATGATAGCACACAAACTAATCAGTCAGTCAACAAACAATCATCATCTGTAAACCCCTAAATTATTTAACCTAACATCTGAAGAAGACTTAAGTATGTTAGATATTCTTAAGAGTTGACAAGGTTAGTGAAAGTGAAAACCTTAAAATAATTAATCAATTGTGTATAAGTTTTTTCTACCCTCAACGTATATAAACACTAAAGATTTCATTCAAAACTGATAAAAACCCTAAAACTATAACTTTAAGGATCTAAAAGTACTAATTCATCATAATTTACCCTAAAACCCTAATTGATAATATAACCTTAGTATAGAGTTGATGCTTATGTTACATGTAATAAATATTAATACCCTAAATGATACTTTCCATGATAATTACATTAAGTGGTCTACTAAATGATGTATATAGGATATATAAACACCTAGAGGAAGCTCTCATTACCTATTCTTACTAATCATTTTAATAAACTCCTTATTTCCTTTCATTTCCTTAATTTTTCTCCTAATTTTCCTTAATTACCCCATTATGTACACACAAATTCCACTTAATTTTAAAGAGTTAACTAAGTCAATATTTGACAAAGTCAAAGCTTGACTAAGTTAACATGTTAAAAAGTTAACAAGTGTCATTTTCATTTAGAGTATTCTTCCATTTTCTTAATTTTTCATTCAATTAACACATGTTCATTTTCTTCCTTTCCCTCATTCTTGCTGTCTACTCTTGTCCCCCTCCTAGACCCCACTTGTCTTCAATATAAAACACAAAATACACAACACAAAATCCCTTTTCTTCTTCCCATTTCAAACTATCACTCTCTTGTCCCCCTTTCTCTCAAACTTTTCAAATCTACTTCCATATTTTAATAACTTTTTATACACTAGATAAATTAATACCTCTTACATATTACAAGGAGCAAAAAGTATGTTGTTATGTAATTTTTTTTATCTTATTTAGTAGTTAGATGAATAGGTTAGGTTAGTGTAGGAAGTTTATGTAAGATGTACATATATGTTGTTGAAGGAAGAAAACTCCATATTCATGTTTAGAAGTATAGGAATCCTTAGTAAATGGAAGAAGAACACATATACATATGCTTAAGTAGGTGTATATAAGAGTACACTTGATAAATGCATGTGTGAAGACCTTTGTACATAAGTACCCATTATGTATATAACCTAAAATGAGGTATATACTAACTATACATACATATATCTTACTAAATATACCCTTAAAGTGCAAAAATGTGAAATTTGTGAAGTTTTCTTAAGAGGGCACTCTAAGCATACGAAAATATGTATGAAAATACTATATCACCGTATGTGTATATGGGTATATGTACTAGTATACAAACGAGTACACAAGCATACATACTAGTATGTTAGAAATATAAGTATATATATAACATATGTATAAGTGTATGAATACATAAGGATAAGTATACATATGTAATGGATGATGATGTTAGTAATGACATAAGCGATGACATAAGCCTCTAAAATAATAAACCATAAGATCATTTAAGTGTAAGAATTAATAGCTAATGAAATCATTAATTGCTAAAATAGAACATAAAACTAACAAATAAGAATAATTAAGCTTCAATAGTTAGAATTTTAATAAATTTAGTTTATATTGTAAAACATGGGTTTTAACATCCAAAACAGACATTACTGTATGAATATGCGTTCGAAAACGATAAAAAATGACTATAAATTCGTAAATATTAGAAATAGAATGAAAAAGTTACATAAGATTAGTGATAAAGTCTAATCGGATAAAAATTGATAGTAATCTAGGTAGAATTAGGTAAATAGATATCTAAAATCATTAGTTAATTTAATTGCGTACTATCATTATTATATCGTAATGATTAGGTGATCCCGATGTAGGCGAGGATCTTCCAATCGATTACTATGACTAGAGCGAGTTGTCATGGCTAAGTGAGTATTTATCTCATGATTCTATGTTTGTATGTGATTGCAGATAGCGGACTTAAATGATATTTTTAATCGATTGTTGTGTGGGGTAAGGAAATGCTTGTGTATGTTATATATGCTGAGTTGTGAATTTACCTTAAGTATGAATAATACTTTGTTTGTTGCATGGTAGTATAGTTAATGATTGTGTGTACTATTGGATGGTCGCATTATAATTAGACTTAACTATACTTGGTTCATAAAAAGAAACTGGTACATGCATCAACATGCATTGCACAGACATAATTCCGGTAGTCACATCATATAAAGGTAAAGAAAGGCCATTCAGGGGTTATTATTATAAATTTATTGGTTTTATAAGGTGCATTCGTACAAAATGACCTTATCCTGACCCACGGGAATGCTAGGCGTTGGAGGTGCCAATTGCCGACTAAGGATCGAGTCTAGAGGCCTCCGTTTAGGGGTATGTGTGGATTGTGAGTGAAGCGAGGGGCCTAGTAGTATTGCCTAGAATTTCCATATCATGTGTGCACCCATGATAAGAAAATCGCCTTACAAGTCAAAGATTGCAAGACTCTAAATAGTTATTTACTAGAGTCTTCAATTTTAGTTCATTGACTCATTATATAATATAAATAATTATGGATATCCATTTTTCCATAATTCCTCAGAACCGCAGAGAATCGATATCCCCTACTAAAATAATGAAATAAGATAGACAATTTTAGAAAATTCTAAACTTACTAAAGATACTAAACTTAATTGAGACATTAGTTGTTTTTCGGAGTATTCCGAATTAACTGCATAAGCTTTTCATCATATTGATTCAATGGTAGCACTCTGCACTCGATTCCTATCCTATTCCCAACTATCGATCAACCTGTAAGGAAAAAGAACTATTGGGGTGTAAGCTTACGCTTAGTGAGATAATTACCCTCATCAATACCACATGGCAAAATTTATTAGATGCACAATCATATGAATGCATGAACAATCAGTATGTCAAACAACGTATGCAGTGGCTTAGGAACTGCATATGACTCAGAATTATGCCCCCTGAAGTCAGGGTTTGGAGATAATTAACCGACTCAAACCAAAATCCGGGTTCTAGACCTTGGGTTTTAATTCATTAGCACTATTGTGCTTATGTCAAAACAAAACTATGTATATATATACATATATATACTTTCATTACCGAATAATAAATCATATTTTCAAAATCTCAAGTCTAGCGGTGTAGTGGCCTCCGCAATCCACAATCACACGCCCTAAGCAGAAGCCACAAGACTCGACCCTTCGCCGACGGTTGGCATCTCCCGGCGCCTAGTAAGCCCACCATCTTAAGACAGAGACTCAATATATATGATGGCGTAGCTAGTGCCTGATCCTGCAAGAAACTCGTATTCCTATGAGTCCCTTCCTATCCATAAGACTCGACCCTTCGCCGACGGTTGGCATCTCCCGGCGCCTAGTAAGCCCATCATTTTAAGACAGAGACTCAATATATATGATGGCGTAGCTAGTGCCTAATCCTGCAAGAAACTCGTATTCCTATGAGTCCCTTCCCATCTTCTGCGTGAAGCGGTAGTCGGTGTTATCCGTATGCAATATGGGGTATTCATGATTCATTTTGATTTCTTAATCGTATAAGTGATTAACTCGATTTTCGGGGTGATCAGTCAATTTCATTTCATACGATTCACATGTATATATAATGCAAGCAATTCCCATTATTAGATATAATTGACAAGTCATCACATTCATCTACAGATTCATGCACATGCATTTCCCATATCTCACAAGCATCCAAATTTATATATACAAGTTTAGGTGCATTTATTCTAAAGCAAAGTCAAGTAAAGAGTCATCGGGAATTTACTCACTCAGCCATGCGGATCAATCAAAATAATCCAGGATAGGTCGTCTCCCCAAAGTCGGGTCCCCTGGACATCGCAAATACGATACTATAAGGATTTGAATTAAAACCTAGAAAACTAAGCTAAAACCCTTTAAGTTATACTTTGGACTTGGTTTCATAATTTTTCCCGGTTTTACTTAAAAGTTCAATCGCGTATAACATTCTTGTTTTAAATCCAATTTTTATGATCTTATAGTCAATCTTCATCGTTTTCGAGTGTACTTTAATGTGGTGAGGTTAGATTTTTGAAATGAGGCATACAATTCTGTTTATGGGTCAGAACAGTAGCGTTCCTCATGTGTTGGAGTGCTTTTGGGCCTTGTTTGGTAAATGGACTTTTTAATAACTTAAGAAATTCTTTGGGCTTGGTCTTAAGATTTTATCCTAGACTTAAAATACTCCTTGAGATCAGATTTACAACTTTGATTTATATTCCTAAGGCTAACAACCACTTCTTGGGCCCTTTAGTAGGCTTAAGTTGTCAAATGGGCTTGTTTTTGGTTCAAACTAAAGTTAGTGACTTTGGTGAGCTTATGGGGCCTTAGGTGGATTTCTTATGGGCTTCAAAACAACCTCTTTTGATACTTTAAGGTGCTGGTAAGAATTTCATTGAAGGTGCAACTTGGCCCAACTTGGAGTTCTAGGCTTGTTTTGAGAGTTCTAGGCTCGGTTTTGAGTTTTAGGCTTTGTATGCTTACCATTCTTGCTTTGGTTGATCTTTTCACTTTGTTCATTCACTTTTATCATATTTTTAAGCTTCTTTTTCCCACGTTCCAGATCTGTTTGTGATGGTTCCAAGGGGTCCTCACTTGGTTTTTCAACTTGTTTCATCATTACCTTAAGTTAGGTGGTAGATTATGCACTTAACTACTTGTGTCCAAATCTTAACTTAACTTTTCTTCCACAAAATGATTCTTTAACTCATGTTCCACACAAAGAAATAGAAGATCTTACATTTAATACAACTTCCATATCATAGCTCATATCATACAAAGTTGGTTTCTTCATGAAACTTCATGTGATGGATTTTTCCTTAACTTAAGTCTAGATTTGAGCATGTTTAACCTAATGGAAACAAAATCAACATCCAAATGACTATGGAACCCTCACATCCAGCATGCTCATCCTCCATTAAAGTTATCATTTCAAGATTTTCTTAACTTAAAATCTTCCATTCAAAGCATTAAACAAATGTCTTTACAAAACACCAACTTTACATGCTCATGTTTCAACTTCATGTAAGGGTTTCATGGTTTGTTTCTTAAAACGATTTTTGGTGTTATAACAACTTAAACCTTACTTATATCTTCAAGAAATCAAAGTCTCCTAATCATAAACATTCAAAGTCTCTTGGAATGTGGTTTGTGGAAGGTTCTAATGGTCTTAAAAGATCTTAGATGGTGAAAGAAAATGACACAAGAATAAAAAGAGAAATTGCCGTGAGTATGGAAGCAAAAATGGTGGCGGCAATGTTGGGAATTTATGGAGTTTGATTTCTTCTTTTGATTTATGTTTAAAGTAAGAGAAAAGGAAGTGAAAATGAGAGTGAAAGAGGGAGAGAGTGGCAGATTTTGAATGAGGAAAGAAGTGTGTGCAAGAAGCTTTAATTGATTATTTTGTAGCTTATACAAAAGTCAACAATTGCAACTATTGATGATGTAAGCATTAAGGGGTGAATAGTGATGTGTAAGAGAAAGTGATTGATGGTTGAAAGACAAGAGTATGGCCCCACTTTCTTCCTTGTTTAGATCTGCCATTTCAAGTCCTTTTTGTCCATGGAATGGTCTTGTCTCATTTATTAAAGTTAAGCTTATGAAATCTTGTGAAAAATTGTCCATATGTAGTATAAGTGAAGAGATGATAAGGAAAATGTCTTATCACTAGATTTTGATAAGTTATCAATTGATAAATGATTCCAACTCTCAATTGATAAGTTATCTAAAGTGATTGGTTGATCTACTTATTGAAGTGTAAGGCTTAGGCATGAAGATAAGGGCATAGCCTTATAGGAAATTGTTTTAGGGTTTTTATCATACATTATTTTGTAATTTATGATTTGATTTTCGTAGAATTGTGAAATTTTCTAAAGTTGAATGAAATTATTCAAATTAAATTATCAATTAGTCACTTAGGGTCAAAATTCCCTAATTGTTTTAGGGTTTAGCGTCTTAGGTGAGTTTAGAGCTTGTAGTTCTTTAAGCTCAGGTTTTCACAATAATTGGTTTTTGAATTAGAAAATTTTAATTTGTTTCTAAGTGTAAAATTAAGTTTCTAGTTTAGTTAATCCTTTGGGAACGTTCAGAATTTACTCATACTCAAATCCTATGCCCACTAAAAGTAGGGTTTATAGTTAGTTTACTTATTCATGTACACAAATCTTATGCATGAAGATAAGGAAATTGTTTGATTTGAAATTCTTTTGGAGTTTATCTCTTAAATTGATTTGTAAGTTATGATTTAATTTTTATAAAATTATGAAAGTTTCTAGAATTGAATAAAATTATTCAAATTAAATTCTTAATTAGCCGGGGTTATAAGTCCTTAATTGTTTTAGGGTTTTGCGTTTAGAGTCTATGGTTCTCGTATTCGAGTTTTATTGATAATAGGGTTTCGAATTGGAAAATTAAATTCGTTTTTAAATGTAAACTTGGATTCTTAGCTTAATTTATCCTTGGGAATATTTGGGAAGTGTTCTTAGTTGAATCATAAGTTTGCTAAAAGTAGGGTTTATAGCGAGGGCCTACTTACAATAATACTAGAACTTGGTTTTATGAAAATAAAGGACTTGTTTGATTTAAGTAGAGAATGTGGAGTTCTGTAGTAAAGTAAGTTCTAGTATAAAACCTGGATTTGATTGGTGTCATATATACTCCAACCTTCACTTCGGAGGGCATTAAATCTGAGTTGCGTATATTGACTAGTTAACTATATGTATTGTTTGGCATTCTATTTGATCATTCATTCATATGTATAAATATAATGTATTTATAACCTACTTGTGGTGTGACTAAGGGTTTTGCTCACTAAGCTTAGGCTTATACCCCCTTAGACTTTTGCTGCAGGATGGCTTATTCGTTAAGGCTGGCTAGGGAGTACTAGAGGTTAGCTTAGGAACTTAGGCAAGAGCGGGCTATTCAGTGTGATGAGAGAATTGACTATGTAGACTTTTACTTATGTACATTTGTTTTATCAGTAATATAGACTTAAATGTACTAAATTACTACTTCCTGTAACTTTGTAGTTTAAATATTATATAAATATGTTATGTGATGATATCCTTTGAATTTGTGTGTTTCTAAGAAGCTAGTATGTTGTAGAGCCTTGTATATTGTATGAAGAGTTCATGATTGGAAGGGAAACCAATTAGGGGTTCTTCATATAGTATACAATATCTGTTACGACAAGATTGTCCTCAGTTTGTGATGTCATTAACCAACAAGCAGCATACAAATAACAACAAATAGGTAGATAGCAGATCATAAAAACTCCCTCATTTAGGTTAATGCTCACTTTCCTAGCCTTTGTGATTTCCAAGTTTCGATAATTAGGTACCTAAAGGATAATAAAAACTTATAAGTTTCTTGAAAAACTGGATTCTCCAATTAACTAAATGTTTATTACTATTTGTTTAGTTTTCCACTATAACCTATATATGGTATAATTATATTTTGGCTTAAATCTTTAACTCAGTTTATCTTAAATTTTCAATCACGTATAATTTTTTCGTTCTAGTTTTGCTTTTTATGAACTTATAGTAGATTTTTATCGTTTTTAAATATACTTTCGGGTAGCAGGGTCCGTTTTAGATGTTGCAATCTGTATTTTTCATTATGGTCTAAAAATATTATGAATTTTATTATTTTGACTTAAATAATTATAATTTATTATTTTAAGCTTTTCTTTATGATTTTATGATTTAATTAATTTATAAATTAATATTTTTGAAAATTTCTTATTTTTGACTCTATTTTACAATAATTAACTTATTTCACTATTTTAAAGTTAAATGCTTATTTAATTCACTTTTATTATATTAATAATTTTCTAAGTAATTAATTATTTTATTATTATTATTAATTACGATTTTAATTAAATTTTATTAAGTGATTATGTAGCAGTATGAGAAGGTGCTACGTGTCATTTTAATGAATTTTCATTTTTTCCAAGTTTTTCCTATTTTGTATTTTACTTACTATTTATATAATTGTATTTGTTATTATATTTTGTTAAATTTTGTAAATTAATCATTTTTCCCATTTTCTTCCAACTCACAGTTTGTATACTTATATATATATATATATATATATATATTATCTTATCTTATTTATTAATTTAATATTATAGTATATTGTTCATATAATATTTATGTATGCCCGTATACTTAGATATATATTATACCCTTAATGTACGTATTTTTATACGTATACATATACTTGTGTATTTAACTTTCTTTACTTATTTATACATATATCCTTATGTAATTAAATACTATAATTCTAAATATACTATACACCTATATATACATATATTATACCTATACATATACTATTAGGACCTTAAAGGAGGTCTAGTAGGATTGCTTGAAAATTTTCATGTCACGTATGTGCCCATGATATAGAAACCGCCTTATAAATCAGAGATTGCAAGACTTTAAATGATTTATCACTAAAGTTACTAATTTTTAAATAATTAATTTTCTTCAAAACCGCAGAGAATCAATATTCCCTACCAAATAATAAGACAGTATATGCCAACTTTACAAAACTGTAAGAAGAATTAAATTATATTAAATTCTAACATATAAATATTTTCTACAAAAGATGTTTATATATCATCTATAAAGAACTTAGCTAATTCTAACACTAACCTATATATATTTTCATCTTGCACTTGGCACTCAAGATTTATCACAATCCTAATATAAGTAAACCTGCAAAAAAAAAAAAAACTAAGGGAGAATGAGCATAAAATAACTTGGTGAGTTTGTTGCTCACTACTACTATTCAAGCAAGTTATTAAATGTTATTAACATACATGTAAGCTATGTACACACAAAATGAATGCAGGCGAGATGAATGCAAGAGAGATGAATACAAGTAACACATCCATAGAAGTCTGGAACTATGGAAGGTGTAGAATTATATCATCTACACTTCGATAATTCCCTGTGCTTAATCGTATAGGGTACCTTAGCTTATCCGTATGATGTTGCCTAGGGGCACCAATCCTCTAGGCAACACTCAACTATTATCCTAGTTGAGAAAAGAGTTTTAATCTAAATAGGTGAATCCCAAACAAGGACTATTCACCATCCAAGGCTCTTCGGGCACAAATGCGCGAGTCTTCTCGCAGCCAAAATTATCCAAGGCCTTACAGGCACAATAAAGCAAGTCCTCTCACTATTAATTAGAGATCCCATGCTAGCTTTGTCTTAGTAATAAAATATTATTTTCGGCACTGCAAATCTTTATCAAAATCGTACAAAATATGTTTAAGATTAGAAAAGCTCTTTTCAAGAAAATACTTTCCTCAAAATTTTGCAAAGCTAATACTCTCCATCCATACATTTACTAAGTCATAAACATGCAATGAATAGAACTAGTTATTCTAGTCAGATATTTATATTTATCAATTTTAAAAAAGTGATCACATAGATGATGACATACAAGCAAAATAGTCATTCAGACATACAGACAACAATAAACAGTAAAGCATCATACAAGTAACATGTACAAATAAGTAGCAGGTCATTAGAACTCCCTCACTTGGATTATTGCTAATTCTCCAAGCTTCTGGGGTTTCCATAACTCAATATTAAAACACCTAAAAGATAGTAAAACTTATAAGTATTCTGAGAAATCAAACTCCTTAGTTAACTAAAAGTTTATTGTAGTTTGTCTAGTTTTCCAGTATAACCCAAGTATGGTGTGTATAGGGTATATCATACTTTAGTGGGATCGATAGTAACTATATTTGTATATTTGTAAGTTATGATACTTCATATATTTAGTTATTTATTTCTCCTTATTATCAGTTTATGGGTCTATTACTTAGTTATTTTACTTATTTTATTAAGTTTTATTTTACATCTTTAGTTGCGTGTAACTTTTTCATTTTATCTTCGATTTTTACAAGCTTATAGTCGTTTTTCATCGTTTTTGAACGTACATTCACTCGGTGATGTTTGTTTTAGACGTTAAGACTTATGTTTTACGATATGGATTAAATTTATTGAAATTTTAATTGTTAAAGCTTGAATATTCTTATTGTCTATATTTTTTTTATATCTTATTTTAGTACTTAATAATTTAATTAACCCTTAGATTCTTATATTAAGATGATTTTACATAATAATTATTATTATATGTACCTAAATAAGGCTAACTCAAATTGAGGTGTGTGTTATGGGCTTAAAGTAGATTCAACCCATATATGTATACATTTGTACATATTGTATATTTTATTATTTTACTATACTATCTTTTAGTAATATAAGTAATTATGTTGTAATTTACTTATGTATTTATATATTCTATATGTATATTATGTGTATATATACTTCTAATAACTTATACCCGTACATATACCCATATATACATATGGTAGTATACGTATTTTTATATGCATTTTCGTATGCCTTCTATACTCCCTTGAGAAATCCTGATAAAATCCATATTTTTTGCATCTTAGGGGCTTAAGTGAGTCATATGTATGTATACTTAGTATACTCCTTATTTTTGGTTATGTACATAAAAAATACTCTTGTATAAGAATCTTCCAACATATGTATGTGTTCTTCTACACCTATCTATATATATACCTACACTTATATCATGTATTTTACTAAAATTCACACATAAGTATCTCATACGTATCTATATGGTATATGTACTCATGTATTCTACTCTTATACCCAAGTATTCCTATACTTAGGTACATATCTATAAGAATCTTATTTGTCTCAACAGACATGTGCATATGAAATATGAATTCTAAAACTAACCTAACATATACAACTAATTGCTAATTAAGATGGAAAACCATATAAAAACATACCTTTTGTCCTTTATATTACGTAAGGGAAGTGTTAGTATATAGTATAGAAAAAGTTATTGAAATATATAGGTAAATTTTGAAAAGTGGAAAGGGATGAAAGGAAAGAGGGTGACGGTTTGGGGATGGGGAAGAAAAGGGTTTTTTTTTTTTTGTGTAATTTTGTGTTTTGTAATGAAGACAAGTGGGGTCTAGATGGGGGAAAGAGTGGATGGCAAAAGGAAGCAAAATGGAAGAAGAAATCATGTGAAAAACATGTAGAAATCTAAGGAAAGTGAAAGAAAACTCTAGATGACAATGACATTTGTTAACTTAGTCAACTCTTTAGGATTACATGTAATTTTAAGTGTATATAATGAAATAATTAGGGAAAATTAAGGAAATGAAAGGAAATATGGGGTTTATTGAATTGATTGGTAAGAATGGGTAATGGGATCTTCCTTTAGGTATTTATATCTTATACAAATCATTTAGTAGGCTACTTAATGTAATTATCATGAAAAGTGTCATTTAATATGTTACTATTGACTACATATGGTATAAACATCAACTAAGCACTTAACTCTATATAATACTAATCTAGTTATATAATTGGAAGATGGATGCGATTTATAATTCAATATCCTAGTTTTTAATGGATTACTTTAGTATTATATGTATTTATGGATGATTGAAAGTTATATTTGATCTTTTATTAATAATTTGGTAAGATAATAAGGATATATTATCAATTAGGGTTTTAGAGTAAGTTATGGTGAATTAGTACTTTTATATCCTTAAAATTATAATTTTAGGGTTTTATTACTTTTAGATACAATCTCTAGTATTTATATACATTTAGAGTATAAACTCTTAAAGTGATATATATTTAGAGTTTAAGGTTTTTGTACGTGACTAGAGTTTCTATTAATAATTTAAGGTTTTTTATATTTGCTTTAGGTTTCAAATTGGAATTTTAGTCGGTTTTAAATTTTACTAATTCTGTTGACTTAAGGGGATTATCTATAGTACGTGAGTTTAATTCTATACTCAGAAAGCTAAATTTGAGGGTTTTACATATACTATACTAGTATTTTTGTATTTTAGACATATATATCTATACATGTATTTTCTACCACTTA
This sequence comes from Lumnitzera littorea, assembly GCA_024138015.1. NCBI lineage: Eukaryota > Viridiplantae > Streptophyta > Magnoliopsida > Myrtales > Combretaceae > Lumnitzera > Lumnitzera littorea. Next base: position 53,006,710 of record JAMXBB010000003.1, on the reverse strand, counting down.
TTTGTACATATACCCATATAATAAAAACACTTAATATACAGATATTATACACGCAAACATATATATGTACGTACACTCAATTTCTTTATACTAAATATTTGTAGAATAAAAAAATAATATATATGTACATACACTCAATTTTTTTATACTAACTATCTATAGAATAAAAAATAATATATATGTATACTTGAATAGTAATATTTATACACTTATGTTTACATGTACATAGTATATTATCAATTTTCCATAAAATTCCAATACATGTACATAGATTTTTCCTTACAAATAACACAAGAATACCTATATATTCACTATGTATACCTATAATACATATAAAATCACATGAAATATAGGTACATGAAAGAATACATTTAAATACTTATTACAAAATCAATATAATACACATACTAATCTATTCTTTTAGTGACTTGACGATGCATAGATTGGAAGCTCCTTCTTCTTCTTCTTACTTTTAATTGATGTATTTGAAGTTAAATAAAATTGAAAAAAAAAAAGGAAATTGCTTCATGGTTTGAAAAAAATAAGGAGATGTAGTGGTTTTGTTTTTGTGTTGAGAAAAAATGTAAGTTTCTTTCTTATGTTGCCAGCGTGACTAGCAGAAGATTAAGGGGAAAAGAAAATAGTTAAGGAAAAGAAAAATGAAAGAAACAAATGGGTTTTAATGTGATTCGACCCATAGCTTATCTAAATGCCTTTGTTTTTATCCTTTTAGTTTATCACATGGAGAAAAGAAACACACACATGGGTAGTGCATTCTAGAGAATTAATGTGGAAGAAAAAAAAAATAGGAGGGGAAAAAAGAAAGAGAAAAAAAGAGAAAGGAAAAATAAAAAGATAAAAATTTTAGACTTTTCTAAACATAAAAATTAGCAATTTAGTAATTATGAGATAATATTGAAAATTTATAAAATTTGTTAATTAAATTGTTACTCGTTACATTTATAATATTTAGGAGATATCTTAATGTGTTCATTAATAATTTTACCTGATTATGTGTATTATTCGATAATTGGATTTGATTAGGGTTTTATTATTGTTAGGGTGTAATTATTTATTTTATAAGCTTAAAATTATAATTTTAAGATTTTTGTCAAGTTCGGGTTCAATCTCGGGTACTTACGTTTACATGGGGTTTAGGGTTTTTGTATACGATTTAGGTTTCGATCATAATTCTAGGGTTTTTATCCTTTGTATTATGTTTGAGCTTAAAATTTTAGTTAGTTTTAAATTTATCAACTCCGTTGAGTTAAGGTAATTACCTATAACATTTAAATCGATTTGTCACCTAAAATGCTAAATTTGTGGGGTTTACAGGTTCTGTTAGGGAATTACTTGTTCGAGAAGCCTATGCTGGAGGCTTAGCAGGCCACTTTGGTGAGAAGAAAACGATCGAGTTGCTGAAAGTGAATTTTTATTGGCCTAGGATGATGAAGGATGTATGTTGAATTCTTGAGTGGTGTGAAGTGTGTACACATGTAAAGGGTTAAAAGGGGCCGTATGGAGAGTATGCACCCTTACCTATACCTGAACAAGCATAGACTGATCTAAGCATGAATTTCATGCTTGGCCTACCCTGAACTTCGAGAAGGTATGACTTTATTATGGTGGTGGTTGATCAATTCAACAAGATGAGCTACATCATCCCTAGTCACAAAACCAATTATGCTTTACTTGTTGCTAACCTCTTTTTGCAAGAGATCATGTGGTTACATAGAGTACCAAGAAGTTTTGTATTCGATTGTAACTCGGAGTTCATGAGCTTCTTCTAGAGAACCCTATTTAAGAAGTTCGGCATTAAGCTCATGTTTAATACTTTTGCCCATCTGTAGATAAATGGCTAGATAGAAGTTGTAAATAGGACAGTTGATAACCTCCTTCGAGCTACTATTAGGAAGAATGTATATGATTGGGATCTATACCTACCGGTCATTGAGTTTATTTACAACTACTCAACTCACAGCTCAACAGGAAGGTCACCATTTGAGGTTGTTCATGGACTTAACACAAACTTACCCTTGGATATGGTTATTAGCCTAACTTCCTAAGGAGAAGGTCAATCCAACTTACAACACGCTGAAGAGTTTTAGAAATTATATCAAAAGGTTACCAAACAACTGGCTAAGACTATAGCTTGATAGAAGGAATAGGGAAGCTAAGGAAGGAGGCAAGTCTTTTACAACCTTAGAGACCTTGTCTAAACAGAGTTTCCTAAGAAAAAGGACAAACAAGCTATCCCCTTAGTTAGATGAACCTTTTAGGATGCTTAAGCATGTCAATGACAATGCATATGAGCTTGAGCTACTTAAAGGATATAGTGTATCTCTTACTTTCAATGTCGCTGACCTAACACCCCATGTACCGGACGAAGAAGAAGACTAAGATTTAAAGGCAAATATTTAACAACCTTAGGAAATTGATAGATTGCCAACCTTTGGCCCTCCTACTCGCACGCACCTTCAAGGCCTTTAGTCTCTCACTAGAAGAATTCTCTTTAGTCAACTTGCTAACGACGAGACATAATATACAGAAGAATAGTAGGCAAACTCCTTGAGAACTTGGCTTGGATACACCCTACTCTATTCTAATCTTTGTGTCGTCGCCAGCTACTTATGTGCCGAGGCCAATCGGCTAAGTGCTGAGGTCGAGGTCAATACATACTAAGCCTTGCTCTAACCCACGAGAATTTCATGTATTAAGGTCGACCTGTTGAATGCCAAGGACGAGACCCCTATATACTGGGTCCTTCTCTTTCGACCAACTAAGTAGTGGCATCCCTCATTTGTCTCAACAACTTCAAGTACCCTTCATTAGTAACCTTTCCAATGTTAATACAACTCAACTTCAGCATCCTTAGACTCCATAATGTATATCCAATCACAGCATTCCACCTATCATTCCTTTTTTTGACATTGTACTATATTCCTTTATTTTATTTATCCCTTTTTACCCTTTTGGAAATATACTATGATAGTATTCTTATATTACCTTTTATTGTAATTACTTAAGGTTTCCTTGTTGCCCTAAGGACTTATTATAAATAGTCCCTTTCTTTTTTTCTAGTAGAGATCTTACATTCCTCTCATTTATTAAATATACTTGTTCTTGTGAGATATTTCTCTTCGAGTATAATCTCTTTACACTTTTATCTAATCTTGCCATGTTGCTCAACATTAGTGGTAAGTAGACCTTGACATTAGCTTGTGTGTCATATAAAAAAAAGTGTTAAATCTTACTGTGTTTGTTGGTGAGTCATATCCTTCGAGTAGTAAGCTACTATGCTTTTTAGCTTCATGTAAGCTACTATGCTTTTTAGCTTCTTCATTTCATTTTTTTCGTTATTACAAAGGACCCATTTGGTTCCCTTTCCCTATAGTAAGTCCTAGTGATTATTGAGCTTCTAGGCACATCACACAAGACCTAGATACAAAAAGTTCTACTATCTACTCACTATAAAAGAATGATCTTTAATAAAAACTAAAGAAAGGCAAAAGAAATAGATTATGAGTTTGACAAGATGGTTCTTAAATCTTGAAATCTTGTTGTCTTGATGCACTATGCTTTCTTGAGCATTTTGTTCTAGAAAAGCTCTCAAAAAGTTATGAAAAATTTTTCTCCAAAAAGCCTTGATGAAGCTTTATATAAGAGTTGAGAAAAAAATAAGGGCATTACAAAACACATGATCGTATCCCTTGGTCGTGTAACCAATTGTGATTTCTTCTTTTCTCTCTCTCTCTCTCTTTTCAAAATTGGGAATGACACAAATAAGGACATGGTCATGTCCTTAGGTCATGTAATTAGTTGTGAATGCATAAAAATCACTCCAAATTTGCTTACAAGTGACATAATCATGTCGTTCGGTTGTGTTAATCTCATAACTTGCTCGATTTAGCTTTAAATTGAGTGAAACTTGTTTCCATTACGTAAGTCATTTCAAACCTAGAAAATATCTAAAAATAAATTCAAATTTCAAAGGAAAATCATCAAAAATCACCAAATCAAATATAACCAATTTAGAGCTTATCATAAACCCTTCTAAGAATTTCATCAACATAGCTTGTTGCTTTGAAAGTTTTGGTTAACTTCTCAATGATTCTTGGTTGATATAGACAATGAACTAATTAGGTAAAAGGTGGTGATGCCACACATGAAGAGCTCGAATCAATGCATGGAGTCCGTTATCATATACGAAGTAGTTCAATTAGGTTCCTCGAAGCTTCTCACTATAGCATGCAACAGTTCAACCTTCTTATATGAGGATGATGCTAATGCTGACTCATAAAGCACTACATTCTAGTTTAAAGACCTTAAAGTTTGGTAAAGCCAAAACTGGGGTAGAGTTAGACTTCTCTTTCACCTCGACAAAACTTGTCTCTTCCTTTTCTCCCTATTTGAACTATATGGTCTTCTTTGTTAGTTTAGTAAGAGTTGCCATAGTTGTACTAAGGCCTTAAATAAACCTTCAATAAAAGGAAGCCAAACCATGAAAACTTCTAGCGTCGGTACAGGAGGTTGTAGTTGGCTACTCAATAATGGCTAAGATTTTTTTTCTATCTATGCATAAGCCTCCTCCACTAATGACATACTATAGGAAAACCACTTTTTCCTGGTAGAAACAACATTTCTTTAAATTATCAAACTACCTCTCAACTTATAGCACATCAAATACAACTTAGAGGTGATCTAGGTGGCTCAATAAGTCTGGGCTATGGATCGAGATACCATCAAAATAAACTACAACAAATTTATTAATTTGATTTCAGAGGACATGGTTTCATCAACCTCATGAAAGTACTGAGGGCATAAGATAGGTCGAATGACATAACCAACCACTTATATAATGCATGTTAAGTCATGAACACCATCTTCCATTCATCACCTAACCTCATTTTTATTTGGTGGTAACTAGATTTAAGGTCAATCTTCTTGAACACTCGAGCTTCGTGTAACTCATTTAGTATGTCGTCAAGTTGAGGAATGGGTATCTCTATTTGATTGTGATTTTCTTAACAATTCAGCTGTCTACATACATCCTCCATGTCTTGTCTTTCTTTAGCATAAGCAATGCTAGGACTGTATATGGATTGAGGCTCTCCCTCATATGTCCTCTCTCCTCTAACTCATTAACTTACTTTTATAGTTTAGTGGCCTATTCAAGGTTCATCTTGTAAGCTGACTGGTTGGCTAGAGTGACACCAGACACTAAGTCATTGCAATGTTCTATTCCTTCGAACGGGGATAGTCCCTTAGGTAAATCTTTAGGAAACAAGTCGACGAACTCCTCAATCAATCTCTTAACCTCTTTAAGTAAATTAGCATGCACTCTCAATTTCAATAGCCTTTATATTAACAAGAAGGTTGGTTCATTTGATCGTATGGTCTCTCTTAACTCAGAACAACTAAGGAAAAAGACCTTCTTAGAACCCCAGGTAAGTTTAGCTTATAACTTTCTAATTTGGCTTTAGGTCATCAGGTTAGGATAACCTTTCTTCTATCTTTCTTAGATGAATAAGTATTCCTATAGCTGTTGTGTGTGACTTTTTGGTTGAATAACCAAGGTCAGCTTAACAGCACATGCAATATGTACATAGGCAGGACATCATAGTAGATTTCATCTTAATAGTTCCCAATGGACATTAGTGGGAATACCTATTAGGATAAGTGTCACGATCTGAGGGTAGCTTGATCATAGCAGACGTTGTATATCACACAAAAGACCGTAGATTGATTCACCTTCCAATTGATTCCCCTTTTATATGATATATAAGGCTATTGCTACAATCACTAACCTAATGGTATGTAAATAAAGATAATACCACAACACAACTATGTAACATAAGATTTACAATATATTACAACTATTGTAATGTTACAAAATTCATTGTCTCAAAAGACTAGCAAACATTTTATAGTAGGATAAGGTTCTTGAACTAACTACTGTATGATATTACGCAGATCATGGCAAGTCTATAACAAAGTCATACTATACATAGTTCACTCTCCTCTTAAGCTTACATTGACACCCCAAAACACTAAATTGACTTCGAGTATGCCTTGACTAGGTGTAATGAATTGGTCCTCCTGCAACAAAAGTCTACAAGGGTATAAGCTTATTAAGCTTAGTGAGATATCCCTCAACTACACAAACAAGCAAGTTATACAAACATTAATTCAAACATATGTATGCATGTTCATACAGTATGCCACTCAAATACGTACAGTTGATCAGTACTGTATGCAACTCAAATTTAACGCTGTCTGAAGTTAGGGTTAGAGTATATATGGCACCAGTTAAATCCGGGTATTATACTTTGAACTTATTTCACTATGAAACTCTACGTTTTGTATTCCATTTCAAAATAGTTAGTTGTTAGCTGGTTTTAATCACAATTTGAATTCTAGGTATAATTGTGAGTGAGCCCGTACAGTCCATACTCTCTCTTAAACAAAGGCCTCTAGACTCAACCCTTAGTCAGGTAGTTAACATCTTCAATGCCTAGTAATCCCACAGGCTAGGGTAAGGTCATATTGTATGTGTGCACTATACTAAAACATTATAATCATAAATTATTAACCCTCATATGGCCTCTCATTACCTCCGTGTGATGTGACGTACATAATTAATTATGCAATACATGTTTATGCATGATTCGATTTAGATTATTCAAGCCTAATATACTTAGGTCCGATTATTATGACCATCTTAGATCATAAATAGATCAATTCCTACCAAATCTACTATACAATAAATAGTAAATTATCATATTTCAAGGTAATTTCACAACTTGACAAGCAATAACATTCACATGCATAACCCAACCTTACACATTATTCAGTTATTAATAACAATTAATATTCACTAACTATAAGTACAAACATGTATGGAATCATAGTAAGTACTTACTCAGCTATGACACTAGTCAACGATCATAGTAATCTTAAAGGGAAGTTGGTGTCCATGTTGGGATCACCTATTAGTTAGGAAATAAGAAGAATAATGAGTATCTAAGTAAACTAGCTATCATATGTACGTGTTTAACTATATTTACTTATATTTTATCAAATTTCCCTGGTTCGAGCTCTTTTTGTAATTGCGTATAACTTTTTCATTCTAACTTTGTTATTTATAAACTTATAGTCAATTTTTATCGTTTTTAAGTATATATTAACATAGCGGGGTCCATTTTAGACGTTAAAACCTGCATTTTCTGAGAGAAGCTTCAATTGATATAAATTTAATTATTTTGACTTAAATACTTTTATTTATTAATTTTTGAGTTTTCTTTATTATTTTACAACTTAATTAATTTCTAAATTTTATATTTTTATGATTTCTTATTTTTAGCTTTAATTTATGTAGACCTCATTATTTTCCTATTTTAAGCTTGATTTACTATTTATTGTAATTGTGTCATTATTATTAATTTACTTAATTAATTTTATTATTATTATTTAACTAGCTTAAAGTTTTCGGTTTAATTATTTATTTATGATACATTGTTGACTTGGCAAGATTTGGTTGGTCTACATGACACTTTGTTGAGTTTTCTTACTTTTTTTTATATTTCGTAAATTTTATATTATTATCAGGTATCTTATATATTATTTTATTTAATTAATTAATAGCTTATGGGCCTTAATTATGTATTATAGGTTTTAGCCCATTATAGGTATATAATTATATATATACATATATAAATACTTATGTGTTTATGTACTTATATGTATTCTTCTTTATATCATTATACTTAATATATTAATAATTATACTTATACTTAACATACTTAGTATATGTACCTATATAAGTATACATACGCATATCTATACGTGTAGGCATACATATGTACATGTATTTATAAATGCACTATACTTTTATTGTATGTATTTATGTACATGTACCTATACATGTATATTTATTTATACCTAAGTTTATACTTACTTTATACATGTATATTTATACATATTTTTATATTTTCTTAGTATATTTTAAAGAAATTTTAATATACAACACCTATACATATACACACATTGTAACGATTCTAAATGGGGGCCTAATAGGATTATCTAAAATTTTCATATCACACGTGTACCCATGATACAAAAACTACCTTATATATTAAAAGATTGCAAGACTCTAACTAATTAATTACTATGGCGTTAATGCATAATTTATTAATTTAACTAAAAAATATATAAATATCTATGGATACCTATTATTCCATAGTTCATCAAAACTATAGAGAATCAGTATTTCTTATCAAATAACAAGATAGGGTATATTAATTTTATAAATTACAACAGTTACTAAATATTGTAGAGCTTTAACAAATAAATACTTTCTATTCTTACTTGTCTATTATTCTATTGGTTAGATTGCTTTGCACTTGAGTCTTAGCCCAAATCCCAACTCTTAGATGACTTGTAAAAGAAACTATAAGGGAGTAAGCTACGTCTAGCTTAATGAGATATTCCTCTTATTATACCTTTCAAACAAAAGCAAGAAAGTTAAATTAACAACCATATAAATATAGACAAATCGTATGTGATGCATCAACCATGTATATACAACCATTCGGAAACTGTGTGTAGCTTGGATTTTCGCCCTTTGTAGCCAGGGTTAGAGATGATGGTTCACCAGACTTAGGTTCCAATCACTCCGGCATTTAATTTACCAAATATCCTCACATGGCAATCAATATTTTTCTTTCTCTTATTTTCTTTATTCATCCTATGCCATAAGTGTGGATGCGAGGAGCACATGCAGTTTACTCACCTCTAAGAGGTGGACTTTAAGGACTCGACCCATTGCTATGCGGTTGGTGTCTCTAGTGCCTAGTAAGCCTGTAAGTTAAGGTAAGGCCATGTTGTGTGTGCAAAATGTACGAAAACTTAAATATAATAATCATGACCCCTGTAAGACCCCTTCATCCCATACGCATAGTGTGATGGCCAATAAGTCCTTACTGATGCATGTTATACATGACCATTTAATTTATTGAGTCAAATATAGTTAGGTTCATTTTATTTAAGTGGCTAAACAATCATTGCAAATGTTGGAGTGGATGGTCTTGTTTGTGTGGGGGTAGGAAGGTTTTCTTTTTGGAAGTTGCAAAACAAATGGGGGTGAAGAGGACAAGGAATGGCTGGTTGTGGATGGGTCTTCAAACACTCCACATGTGATCTCTTTTTGTTGATTTTTGATAGTGCAAGAGTTCAACACACAATGATTAGATGAGGTAAGCTTTTAGGACAAATAGTAACTAAGATGAGACAATTGAGTGGATGTTAGGACCCTAAAGGGGGTTTAGTAGGATTGTTTAAAATTTTCATATTATATGTGCACCTATGATACGAAAATCGCCTTGCAAGTTAAAGATTGTAGAACTCTAAATAATTTATCACTAGGGTTTCGAATTATTAATTAATTAACATATTATAAAATATAAATAACTATGGATATCTAATATTCCACAGTTCCTCAAAACCGTAGAGAATCGATATCCCCTACCAAATGATAAGATCAAGTAGTATAGACTTAAGAATTCAAATTTATTGAAGTTCCAAAATCTAAATATATAAGTGGTAGTTATAATTAAAGTCTCAAATGAGCAATACAATCTTTCTCTAATTCTAACATCTAAAACACCTTAATACTTACATTCAATGCTCGGCTCTTAACCTATGCCCAATAAACTAGCACCTGCAAAAGATAAACTATTAGAGAGTAAGCTATAAGAGCTTAGTGAGTTATCTCTCATACTATACTGGTAAATAAATTATCAAACAAATTATTACAACCAAATGAATNATATCATTATACTTAATATATTAATAATTATACTTATACTTAACATACTTAGTATATGTACCTATATAAGTATACATACGCATATCTATACGTGTAGGCATACATATGTACATGTATTTATAAATGCACTATACTTTTATTGTATGTATTTATGTACATGTACCTATACATGTATATTTATTTATACCTAAGTTTATACTTACTTTATACATGTATATTTATACATATTTTTATATTTTCTTAGTATATTTTAAAGAAATTTTAATATACAACACCTATACATATACACACATTGTAACGATTCTAAATGGGGGCCTAATAGGATTATCTAAAATTTTCATATCACACGTGTACCCATGATACAAAAACTACCTTATATATTAAAAGATTGCAAGACTCTAACTAATTAATTACTATGGCGTTAATGCATAATTTATTAATTTAACTAAAAAATATATAAATATCTATGGATACCTATTATTCCATAGTTCATCAAAACTATAGAGAATCAGTATTTCTTATCAAATAACAAGATAGGGTATATTAATTTTATAAATTACAACAGTTACTAAATATTGTAGAGCTTTAACAAATAAATACTTTCTATTCTTACTTGTCTATTATTCTATTGGTTAGATTGCTTTGCACTTGAGTCTTAGCCCAAATCCCAACTCTTAGATGACTTGTAAAAGAAACTATAAGGGAGTAAGCTACGTCTAGCTTAATGAGATATTCCTCTTATTATACCTTTCAAACAAAAGCAAGAAAGTTAAATTAACAACCATATAAATATAGACAAATCGTATGTGATGCATCAACCATGTATATACAACCATTCGGAAACTGTGTGTAGCTTGGATTTTCGCCCTTTGTAGCCAGGGTTAGAGATGATGGTTCACCAGACTTAGGTTCCAATCACTCCGGCATTTAATTTACCAAATATCCTCACATGGCAATCAATATTTTTCTTTCTCTTATTTTCTTTATTCATCCTATGCCATAAGTGTGGATGCGAGGAGCACATGCAGTTTACTCACCTCTAAGAGGTGGACTTTAAGGACTCGACCCATTGCTATGCGGTTGGTGTCTCTAGTGCCTAGTAAGCCTGTAAGTTAAGGTAAGGCCATGTTGTGTGTGCAAAATGTACGAAAACTTAAATATAATAATCATGACCCCTGTAAGACCCCTTCATCCCATACGCATAGTGTGATGGCCAATAAGTCCTTACTGATGCATGTTATACATGACCATTTAATTTATTGAGTCAAATATAGTTAGGTTCATTTTATTTAAGTGGCTAAACAATCATTGCAAATGTTGGAGTGGATGGTCTTGTTTGTGTGGGGGTAGGAAGGTTTTCTTTTTGGAAGTTGCAAAACAAATGGGGGTGAAGAGGACAAGGAATGGCTGGTTGTGGATGGGTCTTCAAACACTCCACATGTGATCTCTTTTTGTTGATTTTTGATAGTGCAAGAGTTCAACACACAATGATTAGATGAGGTAAGCTTTTAGGACAAATAGTAACTAAGATGAGACAATTGAGTGGATGTTAGGACCCTAAAGGGGGTTTAGTAGGATTGTTTAAAATTTTCATATTATATGTGCACCTATGATACGAAAATCGCCTTGCAAGTTAAAGATTGTAGAACTCTAAATAATTTATCACTAGGGTTTCGAATTATTAATTAATTAACATATTATAAAATATAAATAACTATGGATATCTAATATTCCACAGTTCCTCAAAACCGTAGAGAATCGATATCCCCTACCAAATGATAAGATCAAGTAGTATAGACTTAAGAATTCAAATTTATTGAAGTTCCAAAATCTAAATATATAAGTGGTAGTTATAATTAAAGTCTCAAATGAGCAATACAATCTTTCTCTAATTCTAACATCTAAAACACCTTAATACTTACATTCAATGCTCGGCTCTTAACCTATGCCCAATAAACTAGCACCTGCAAAAGATAAACTATTAGAGAGTAAGCTATAAGAGCTTAGTGAGTTATCTCTCATACTATACTGGTAAATAAATTATCAAACAAATTATTACAACCAAATGAATGCATGTATATGCAGTATGCTAAACAATATATACAGTTGATTGGTGCTGCATATAACGTTGGATTTTAACGCCCTTCGAGGTAAGGGTTGGAGATACATCGACACCAATCACAATTGAGCTTTAGCACTTAGGTTTTCAACCATTAATTTAAATTTTGTATTTCCTAAAATACATTTCCATTTCTAAGAAATCTAATAGTATACTAAAATCCCAAGTCTAATGGTAAGGTGAACCTTATAGTCCACACTTACACTCTATAGCGGAGGTCTCTAGACTCGACCCTTAACTATACGGTTGGTGTCTCCAGCGCTTAGTAAGCCCATAAGTTAGGGTAAGGTCATATTATACAAGTGTATTGTACTAAAACACTTTAATTTAATATATAGAAACAACCCCTACATAGTCTTTCTTTGCCCCTGCGTGAGGTGATGGCCGAAACAAAATATGCATGGTTGATGTGTGATCCTTTTAATTTAAGACAAGCCAAACATAATTAAGTCAAATTATGTGTGATAAATCAATATCAGCAAACTATTTATATCATGTCACAATAAATCATACAACCAAATTTTCAATTATCGTTTTTAACAATATTTTACACAGTGATCAACCAATGTCAAGCATATGCATATCCTGAACCCCTATGCATCAAGTTATTAATATTTAATTTAAACGCACTAACTACAGGCATAAAATAAGTATAGAGTCATTGAGAGTACTCACTTGGCTATGACGTTTTGCACTAATCATAGTAGTTCTCAAGAATATCCTAACCCTTGTTAAGATCACCTAATTATTATGAGATAAAAATGATAGTAAGTAACTGAATGAATTAGTTATTCTAGATATTTGTTCACCTATTTCTACTTAGGCTCCTATTAGTTTTAATTTAGTTAAACCTTATCACTAACCGAATGTAACTTTTTCGTTTTATGTCTAATATTTATGAGCTTATAATGGTTTTTCATCATTTTCGAGTGTACATACCTACGGTAGGGTTCGTTTTGAACATTATGGCCCATGTTTTACGATATGGATTTAAATTATTATAATCTTAATTATTGTGACTTGAATATTCTTATTTGCTATGTTCATATCTTATTTTATTACTTAATGATCTAATTATTCATTTATTTCTTATGTTTTTATAATTTTGCATTGTTATTACTATTATGTGTACTTATTTAAGGTTAATATAAGGTAATATATATATTATGGGTCCATTGTAGTTTTAGCCCATACATACACATATATATATTGTATATTATTACTTTATTATATTATTTTATGTTTTGTTATATTAGATGGTTATGTTATAACTTACATATGTACAACTTTATACTTATGTACTTATATATCCTATACGTATGTTATGTGTATGTATACTTCCAATATACTGGTACATATACACATATATACATATAGTTGTATATGTATTTCTATACGTATTTTCGTATGTCCTCCATACGCCTTTAAGAAATCTTGATATAATTCATACATTTGCATCTTATTGGTTCAATTAGTAGGTTTTGTGTATGTACTCTTAGTATTTTTCTTATTTTAGATTATGTACATAAAAGGGTATTCATGTATAAGGATATTCATACATATGTACATGTATTTATACTTATGTATTCACTAGGATCTTTATGTACAACCTTTCTACATATACTTATGTTCTCTTAGTTTTGTGTATGTATATGTGCACTTATACTATGTATTCTACTAAGGTTTATACATATACACTTCATGTGTATTCATAAACCATATGAATATAGGTATTATACTCATATATACAAGTATATCTACACTTATATGCATGTATATAAGAGCTTCTATTTGTATTAACATACATGTACATATTACACAAAATTCCTACACCAACATAAGGTAGATCATTAACTACTTGTTAAAATAGAAAGTCAAATGAAATCGTACCTCTTTCTCTTTTGTAATACGGAAAGGAAGGCAAGTATACAATATAGAGTAATTTGTGGTGAGTAGTTGAAGCTATAAAGGTGAAATTAAAAGTGTGGAAAAAGGGAAGAAGAAGCGGTCACGGTTTGGAATGGGGAAGGGAAAGAAGGTCTTGTTTGTGTCTTAATTGTAATTTAAAGGACAAGAAAAATGGGTTATAGTGGCTTCTAATTGTGGCGGCAAGAGGGAAGAAAAGGAAAAAAAAAAAAAAGCATGCAAAAAATGAGATGAACTCCTTAGAAAAGAGAAGAAAATTATAGTTGAAAATTACATTTGTTGATTTAGTCAACACTTGGCTTGGTCAACATTTGACTTAGTCAATTTTCTTAATTTAAATGTAATTAGTGTACATAACAATGGAATTGAGGGTAATTAGGAAAAAATTAAGGAAATGAAGCAAAATATGGAATTAAATGAAATAATTAGTAAAAACAATTATTAAAATCCTTCTTTGAGTTTTTATGTCATATATATATTATTTAGTATAATACTTAGCGTAACTATGATGAAAAGTGCAATTTAGAATACTAACATGGACTATATATAGTATTAATATTAACTAAAGCTTAAATATACACAATACTAACTTAGTTATATAATTATGAGACTAATATGATCTATAATGCAATATCTTAGTTTTTAATAAATTAATTTAGTATTGTATACATTTATGAATAATTGAAAGTTATCTTTGATCATCGATTGATGACTTTATATGATTTAGCATATTGTTTAGTGTTTACGTTCAATTAGGGTTTTAGTGTGATTCTAATGAATAAACATATTTTTTAAGCTTAAAGTTTTAGTTTTAGGGTTTTGATTAGGTTCAGGTTTGATTTCTCATATGTATACATAGATAGAATTTAGGGTTTTTATTTGGTTTAGGGTCAATCTCTTACAGTTACATATATTTAGGGCTTAAGGTTTTCATATGCGATTAAAGTTTCGATTAATAATTTAAGGTTTTTTATATTCACTTTACATTTTGAATTGAAATTTTAATCAGTTTTAAATTTTATTGGCTCTATTGATGTTAAGAAATCATCTACAGTAGTGAGTTTAATTCTATACTTAGAAGGCTTGATTTGTGGGGTTTACAATGGATGTTGAAATGACGAGGAATGGCATCGCATTGTAAGATGTGAAAAGTAAGAAGAAAAAATGATTTGACAACTCTTGTGCTTGGTCAACTTTAATTGTATGGTCATCTTGATTTGGGGGTATTTCATGTATGAAGTGATGAGAAGAAAACAAAACAAATTAATGGCGGATTTGTTTGCTTCATGGCAAACATGAAAGGCATGAAGGAAGGAAAAAGATTTTTTCCTTTTTGTCACATTTTCCTGGGTTGCTAGGTTTATGTTATAATATAATTGGTTTAAGGCAATGATGGGATGGTTTTACCTAGTGAAGGAAGAGATTCAATTCTAAAAAAAGGTTGGTTAGTTTAGTTAGTCTAGTTCTAACTCAAAATAAATTATATTATATTCGATAGTGTATTAGTAAAAATATCTAATATAATATATTATTTTATGGATTTAAGAAAATGATACATAGGATAAATATATAAATATATATATGTACAGCACCACACTTATATTTCATGTAGGGTTAAATTTACAATTTCACGAATTTAATATTTTAATTGGTTCAATTTAATTAATCATTATTATTTAAAATTATCTCTAACCGTTCATAGCAATTTGACACGATTTCACGTATTTGGTAATAATTTTATTGATTTGGGGTTTTATTAACATTAGTGTAAATTGCGGGGTTTTACAATCTTAGATTTAGTGTTTAGGGTTTCTGTTTAGTTTGGGTTTAAATTTTTGTGAGTACGTATATATAGGGTTGAGAGTTATTCATATGCGATTGAGATTTTCAAATCGTATATTAGGATTTTTCATATTTGATTTAGGTTTTGAAATAAATTTAATTTTATACTGTTTTAATGACTCAAGGAAATTATCTATGGCACTTCAATTTGACACTATATCTAGAAGGCTAAATTCATGGGGTTTTACATACATATATTCGGTTCTACACATACACACACACACACACACACACATATAAGTGTTTGTGTACATACTATATATTTCTATATTCACATACATATACATAAAAACCATATATATATGTATATATATATATTTACTCATACACTCATGTTTTTACATAAAATAAGGATATCTATATATATATCTACTTATCTATACGTATAATACCATGTATATACATATGTATAACATCCTCAAAAGAAATAAATCATACATCTAAAGCTAACATATTTGCATATAATCTCTAAATCCTTATACTAAAATACATGTAAAATATATCAAAATAAGATGGTACAAAATATACTACAATACATACTTTTACATAAAGGACTAATACTTATATTATGTAAAGGAAAGATATTTGCTTGGTTTGATGTATGATTTGATGAAGAATCCTCCTCCTAATCCCTCCTTTTAATGTTGGTAATTAGCCACTTAGATTGTGTAGTTGAGAGTTAAAAGGGTAGGTAAGAAAATGAAGTGAAGTGGAGGAAGAAGAAGATGGGAGTTGTGTTAATGCCCTTAAATTCTAATTTCTAAAGAAAAAGTAAGTTAAGTACATATGTAAATTAGAAACAAATCAAGAAGGCTAAAGAATGTTCTAATGGGGACAATTTAAGCTCATAGCTAAGAGAAAATGAGAAGAAAAAGAAAAGAAAAAGGAAAAGATAAAGAAAATTAAATGCATTTGGTAAGGGAAATTTAATGCACTTGATATGGACATATCGACTTGGTCAAATGTTGACTTGGTCAACTCCTACACTATTTTGTATATTATATATAAATAATTTGGAAATAAAAAGAAAATAGGAAAAAATATAAAGTCATAGGAAAATAAAAAAATCAAATGTAATAAATCAATAAACATATATTAGAATTTCCTTACACATTTCTAATCCTATAAATAATATTTAGAATAATAAATAATGTAATTACAAGGTAAACTATAAATCATGTTATTAATATTTATTACATATTGTCTAAATAACCAATAAATGTCTAAATTAACACAATACTAACTTATCTATATAACTATAAGGTTAATATTAATTATAAAATAATATTATAATTTTTTTATGAATTAACGTAGTATTTTTAAATTTATAAGTATTTAGAATTTATCTTTAATCGTTCACTAGTGATTTTTACGTGATTAGGGTTTTTATCAATATTTTAGGGTTTTCTTATTATGGTAGTTTTAGGTTTATAAATTAATGAAGTTTTTAATCTATATAGCCTTATTGACTCATAAAGTTATCTAGATTATCAGGATTTAGTTTAAGATTCACACTGCAATTTATAGGGTTTACAATAAGTGTAGTACACCCTTGTTTACAATGAGGTAAGGTCAGTAGTTTCAACTCTTAAACTAAGTCGACAAACATAGTGTTGCTACAACTTCCATTGCCCATAATCAATCTATAAACTTGGTCCTTAATCTTGCATGTATTGGGGAAGAGGTTCTCCCTTTACTTATCCTCAATAAACAACCCCATGCTTACAGATTAGTAGATAGCTATAGTGAATTTGTCTAGGTCCTCAAGATATACTTCCTTAATAAGCTTGTAATCTTCCTTCTCAACACTCTTCTATACTTTAACCTTCTCTCAGGTTCTTCATCAGTACTGTCAACTTCAAAGGTTGGGACTTCCCCATTAATAACTATAGTATGAGAATTTGGACATTGGATAGCCATATGCCCAAAAACTTGGCAATTAAAGCACTTAATCTGTCTTGTCCTTCATCTTAACAACTGACCTTTCTCAAACTTCATTTATGCCTCCTTCTTGATAGGACAACTTTTCTAGTTAGGTCAAGCTTTTTCTCTTCTACTCTATTTTATACTAGAATGAGCTTGGTGTAGACACCTCATTTTTGCCTGCCTCAGTTTCATCTGTGATTCAAAACCTTGATTTCAAGAAAAAGGCCAATAGATGAATGAATTTCAAAAAATGAAAAAATCAAGAAAAGGATAAAACAAAAAAAAAAGAACAAATTAAGCAAAAACCACAAAAAATTGAATAAGAAGAAAAAAACAAAAGAAAAGAAAAATGAAAAATCATAAAAGTATGGTGTAGTGGTCTATTTGAGTTGATTTAGGGTGGAAATAATTTTATGAGATCTAAAACAACTTTTAGGGTCAAAATAAGCCTATGCAATTTGATCGAATTAGGAATTTCAAATAAAAAAATCTATTTACTAAAAATCAATTTTTCTAACTTTAGTTAGACTAGGTCATTTTGAAATATTTTAAAAGTACATGTATTTAGGAGATCATGGCCTTAAAGCTACCCTTAGTCAAAGTTAAAATAAGCATTTTGTATCCATTTAAAATTCTTGATGAAAGTTGAACATGAGTAGAAACAGAGTTCCTAATTTAGTCAAATTGGATAATCTTTTAAAAATATTTTGAACATATATTTATTAGGTTGCACATCGAGTTGAAGATAGGAATATAAGTCAAGGAATTAATTAGGTTTTTTAGAGGTTTTTTTTTAAAAAAAAAAAATAAGAAGAAGAAAAGGAGAAAATGGAAACAACAAATATCAAAGGGTGAAAAGAAAAAAAAAAGAGGAAAAAAAAAAGAAAAAAATAGAAAGAGAAAGTAAGGTGACATGTGTTAATCATATGTAGTGCTACATCACACCTATTTTTAACTACCACATGACACCATTCATTAGTTGCCACATGGAACTAATGAGCCGCCACATGGCAGCTGACAATGCGCCACATGGCAACTTATAAGGCATCATATGGCATTATTTAAGTTGTGCCACGTGGCGATTAGAGGGTCTGTAAACCCCACAAATTTAGCCATTTGAGTGTAAGATTAAGCTCGAATACTGTAAATAACTTTAGGAGTCGATAAAGTTAAATAAGATAAAAATTTTATTAAGTTATAAATTTGAATATATTATAAGTAGTAAAAACCCTACAAAATTAATTAAAACCTAAATTACGTATAAAAAACCCTAAATCTGATGTATCCGCAAATATTCGAAATCAAATCTAAACTTGATGGAAATCCTAAAACTATAACATTAAACTTATAAAATAAATAAATATCACTTAATAGTAATATAATCATAGTCAATCACAATTATTGACTAAATCGCGTAATCGCGTGAAACTTTTAATGAAAACATCGAAATAACTTGTAAAAATTATAATAGTAACATGTATCAATTAAATTAATAAATTTTCATAAAATCTTAAAATTAATTTCTAAATACTAATTTTATGATTTTTGTGTTTGAAAAAAATTACATATTTTTATTTTATCTTTTTCTTTTTTTTCCTCCTTTTTCCTTTCTTATTTTCCTTTTCCTTTCTTTTTTTCTTTTTCCTTTTCCTCCTTCTATTTTCCTTTGCTTCTACATTGGACTCTCTAGAATATAGCAGCTGCCCATGTATGTAAATTGTAATTTACAAGTGTTGGCAAATTAGTAAAGAAGGACAAAAACATACACACACAAAACCGAAGGAAAAAGAGGAGGAAGAAGAGAAGAAACTAAGGGGATTGTATTATCCAAATTACTAAAACATTTAGGTAAGTATTTATTTAATTTTTGTACATATATATATATATATACACTCTATAGTATATACATGTATATTGAGTATTTCATATTTTTTTTTTATTATTATTACATGTATGTATGCATAATTATATATGTACATAGTATTTTTTTTTAGATATATTATGTACGTATATATGTACATGATAATTATTTTATATGACGTATACATGTAAATATATGTATATGATACATATGTACATGTAGTGTGTATTTTCATGTTAATATACATATGTATGTTATTTACTCTATGTATTGATATATATATATATATATATATATGTAGGTATGCGTAAATATATATATATATATATATGGTTGTATATGTACATAGTATGTGTTTTTATTATATGATATATAAGTGTAAGTATACGTATATGATATGTATACATTTCTTATGTATTATTGTATTTAGGTACATAAGTATGTTATTAGTATTTTCCTTATGTTTATGTATATTATAAACTATATTTTTTATTTTTGTACATATATATATATATATATATATATAAGATAATCGTATATGTACTTATGTAAATAAAGTATAAATATGTGTATATTATACTTATACATAATGTATAACTAAGGTTAGAATAATTTATTATATAAAGTATAGTATACATATAAATGTACGTATAAGAATAGTGACATATAGGTAAAAATACGAGTATAAATAAATAGTGTATATAGAATACTATAATACCAATTTAATAAATAAGGTAAAACATATATATATAGTAAAATAGAAAATAATGGAAAAATCTAGAAGAATGTGCAAACTTGATACGTGGCACTCTTACGTATTGCCACGTCACCATTTGTTATAAATTAATTAATTTTTGTAATTAATAATATTAATTAATTAATTAAGTAGAAAAATAATAAAGTAGAAAAAAATTGAATTAATAATTCTAAAATCTCAAAAATAAGTAAAAATAAGTAATTATAGTAAAATAAGCTTAAAATAAGAAAATTATCAATTATACGATTTAAATAATTATTGAATCATAAATATATTAAGAAAAAGCTTAAATTAATATTTTATAACTCTTTAAATTAAAATAATAAATTTTGTGATATTTTTATATGACAGTCCAAATTATGAGTTATAACATTCAAAACGGACCTCCTTATGAGAAAGTACGCTAAAAAATGATCGAAATGGACTATAAGTTTATAAGAATCCAAGTTAAATCGAAAAAGTTATACACGATTCAATTAAAAACTTGAATCGACGATTTCATGCAAATCAATAACTAAGTTAAGTAAATAGCACGAATTACAATACTATTTTAGTTTTTAAGCCTCAAACTTACTACTTTTCGTATTCCTTATTCTCAGGCGATCTTGACTTTAACCCTGATTTATCATCAGATTATTATGACCGTTGATAGACTTAATGAGCAAGTGAGTACTTTTGATGACTCTATACTTGTTTTGTACTTGTAATTAGTACACCTAAAATAAATATTAACAATTTGATGCATGGGGGTGTAGGTTATGCAAGTGTTTGAATAATGGTTATGTATTGTGTAAAAGATTGTGAAACATAATAGCTGAATAATTGATTGCTTGATTTATTACTGCAAAATTGAATGGTTTGTTGATATTTGTTGATCACCTCATAAGTCGATTTAATCATATTCGACTTAACTACAATTAAATGGATCATGCATAAAGCATGAACACTGCATATAATGTTTCAGCCGTTACCTCATGCAGTTGGTAATAAAGAGCCTTGGAAGAATAGATTCTCACATGATTTGATTAGTATAGTGCAGGAGCATCAGTACAACAAGACTCTACCCTTAGTTCGCGGGTTTACTTGGCATCGAAGACGCTAACTATAGGTGACTGGGGATTGCATCTAGATACCACCACTGTAGGGCATGAGCATGGACTACGAGGGGTTACCTTACTGTTAGACCTAGATATTTGTATACTATTGACTATTGGGAATAGAAACCTGTTTCGTGAAACATAGAATTTTTATATATATTTATATATGGTAAAAACCTAGGTGCTAAAGCCGGTTGTGATTGGTGTTGATATATCTCCAACTCTTACTTTGGAGGGCATTAAATCCGATGTTGTATGCAGCACCAGTCAATTGCATATATATTATTTGGCATACTGTTTGTTTATGCATTCATATGTTTATTAATAAATTGTTTGATAATTTGCTTGCTAGTATAGTATGAGGGATAACTCACTAATCTCTTGTAGCTTACTCCCTAATGGTTTTCTCTTACAGGTTGCTAGATAATGGGACATAGGCTAAGAGCTGAGTGTTAGGTATCAATGTCGAGGTGCTTAGAAGTTAGAATCTGATGATAGATTGTGTAAACGGTTTGAAATATTACATATAATTATTATACTATAGTTAGATTTTGTGACTTTCATAAGTTTGAGTTTTAGAACTTTACTACCTAATTTTATTGTTTGGTAGGGGATACCATTCTCTACGGTTTTGATAGACTGTGGAATATCGGATAGCCCATTTACAGTTATTGCCTCTGTGAACATAGTAGCTAAATAGTCCCAACGTGTTACATAAGGTAGATATTGTATAACTGTTCGGTTTTCCACAATTTTTTCCATCCCTTTGTGTAAATAACCCAATATTGGCTCACAATCAACAACATCTTCACCGTCTAGAGTAAGGATAAGCTAAAGAACACCATGCATCGATGGGTGGTGAGGTCACTTCTTGATCATCATAAGGTCTTTTCTTGTAGTTGTTCCATTCATAGGTTATTCCTCGATTCATTCTTTCATGAATTGTTGAAAACAAAAAGAAGTTCATCAAAATTTAAGATTCAAGATCTAAAAATCAAATAATTCAAGTTACTTCTTTAATTTAATTTAACGATTTTTTGATTCCCAAATATCCAGTTGACTAATTAATTCTTTATAACGGACTCTATTTTTCTTTGAAAAATAAGACAACAGTCGTTGGCGTTTTCCCAGGATTTTCTGTAAACCTCTTTGAGATAAATGGTCTTTTCTGTACAATTGATGATTAGGCAACTATTTGAGTAATATTGAATGGCGATGTGGGTAGGGGTTTAATAAATTCCATATGTACTTTAAGGTGCATAAAGTTTCACAAGTTGGAGATAAACTACATGTATAAGGGTTTTGTCATGCCTACTCATATGGTACCTAACCATATGATATCTAAGTTAAGTAATTCTATGACACCGGTATAAAGTCTAGTCTCTCCAATTTAATTGGAACCATAGTTCCTGGATTTCTATGTGAATTAAAATCGAGAAAAGGAAGTTTTCTAATCATTGACTCAACTCATTGTTGAATTCCACTTAGTAGAAAGTGGAGGTACTTATGGAAAAACGAGTCAATCTAGTCTTTCACAATAAAGTAATAGATGGAATTACCATTAAAAGACTTATTAGCAGATTAATAGATCACTTCGGAATGGCATATACATCACACATTTTGGATCAAGTAAAGACTATAGGTTTCTAGCAAGCTACTGCTATATCCATTTCATTAGGGACTGATGATCTTTTAACAATACCTTCTAAGAGATGGTTAGTACAAGATGGGGTAGTAGCTTTGAAAATATAGATTGCCTATCTTTTCTTTCATCTTAGGTGAAATAAGATCGTAGAGGGGGGGAGGGGGTGCACTAATTCAAACCCCTTGAGTAAGATAAGAACAGCTCCCACATTTAACCCCCCTTTTTTACCATATTGTGGAATATCGAATATCCATAGTCATTATATGTTATAGTAAGTTAATTAAATTAGGAATCGAAACTTTAGTGATTAATTGTTTAGAGTCTTACAATCTCTTACTTGTAAGGAGATTTTCAGATCAAGAGTATACACATAATATGAAAATTTCAGGTAATTCTACTAGGCCCCTTTTAGGATCATAACAGGGTCAAACTTTGACCTTCTGTTTCCCCTTATTGTTCCTTAGTTGTTAAATAAAGGATTTGAAACAACAATGGCAACTTTTACTATATTATACATACATTTTTCAACTCGATTTCAATACGTTTTTGTGCATCTAAAATCATGAAAAAAAAAATGGAATTAAACAGGTAACAAATGCATGTTATTTTCGTTAAAAAATGTTGAAAAATAATAGAGAAAAAACACCCTAATAGAAAATGACAAAAGAGGTAGTTCTTTATAAAACAAGATTTGTATACTTTCAAAAAATTGGAAAATCGAATCTCTTAATGCAGTTTTGCCATGTGTTTAATGTCTAGAATTAGTAAGATGATAGGAGTTAACCTATGATGATCCCCAAGCCGAGGTCGACCTATTGCAAGATAAGGTTGACTTGTTCTAAGTCGAGGCTAATTTGCTTTAAACCAAGGTTGACTTGTTCGATCTAAGGCCTACTTATCCCTAGCCGAGGATAACCTCCCCCATTGGAGGCCGTATTGATACTAGATGGCTGAGAGGAAGAAAAGAAACAAATCGACATAAGATCCATTGTCTATTGAAAAGCTGAGAGGCTAGAGAGCGTAGGACCTGAGTCCAAAGAGTAGCTTGGCATGGTATTAGAAAACTAGTGCCAAACAATCCTAAAGCTTGCCAGTTGTGTACCAACCTCATGGGAAGCTCGGCTAAGCATTGTAAGATCTCAATAACTCCTTCCTGAACCAGGACATCTAACTATCGACCTCACCTAGTTTAGATCCTACTCATTCTAAGACATCTTAGATGACTCGCATGTCGACCTCCCTGTTAGGTACACAGCTTTATACACTTGTAAATGTTTTCCTTAACTTTAGTTGTGGGCCTATTTTAGGGTTTAAGGCCTTGTACTCGATTTGCATTTTTGCCACTAGGGTTTTAGGATGTATTATAAATGGTAACATTTGTAATTAAGAGAGGATAGTGGAACCTTCTTTTAAGAAAGAATACACTTGATATCTTTGTAACCTTTTCAAGCTTGTGCTTGAGATTATTAAGTGTTCTTTACTCCTTAATCTTTCTTATTCTTATCAATCTTCTTCTCGAGTTTATGGTGAAACCTTTTATTTAGGTGAGTTAGTGAGTCGCATCTAACCTTTATTTGAAACACCGAGCATTGGTTTGGTTTTCATAAGTTGTATCGAAACCCATTTTGAGCTTAACCCCTGATTGTGTTTATCTCTTGGTACGTGATATCCATCTACATTCACATTTAAACCTTCATTCCATTTTCCACTTCCTCATTTCCATTTGAACCTCAAATACTAATTTGGGTTTTGATTAAGGTTCGTGTTCACTATGTACCCCGAATCATATCATCTTAGTATTGGAGCTTTGAGTAGATACGCATGTTAGTATTTTTCAAAGTTTGATTCATAATTTGAATATTTCTTTTAATCATTGTTTAGTAATATAATATGTTGTTTGTGTTCTTAGTGGTAGTGGTATTGTACTATTTGTATTAGGTTGTAGAGTCGAGTAACAGTAATTTCAATAGTTGTCTCTAGTTGCAGAAGTATTTATTAGTCATGGGTAGCTGTAGAAATCGAGTAGTAGTAATTTCTAGGTTGCTTTCAATTGTATTTTATTAGTAATAGTGTTTTGGGAATTGTTTTAGTGGTGGTTTTGAGTTGAGTTGAGTTGAGTATATGATGTGTTTTTTGAATTTTTTCTATAGAAATTACTATACGAACAAGAATGTTTGAAGATAGTGTGAATATTAATGGTGATAGTTCTCATGAAAGTTTGAGGTGACGCGTTGATAATTTGAAATATCAAATTAAGAATCTCATTGATTTTGTCTAGGAGCTTACTGGTTTAGTTAGAAGCCATAGACATTTTGGCTGAGGTGAAAGAAGAGATTGAGCACTGATTAGTGGAAGTGACTCTAATAAACTTGTTAATGATGAACGATAGCCAAGACGAGTTGCTGAGCTAAGGAGAAGAGAAGACTGACGTAAGCGAAGGAGAAGCAATCACAGGAGTATTGACTTGGGGGTGAATCAAGGAACTTGAAGAAGAGAGTTGAAGCTGAGAAGAGATTTGGCTGAGTAGAGCTCCAACAAAAGTAGCCAATGCGAGGTGAACTGACCTGTTCAGAATGCAAGGGATGAGCCCTGAACACATAGTCGAGGACTTGACAACATCAAGCTTAAGCTGTCGACCTTCCATGGTAGTAGCCAACTTAAAGAGTTCCTTGACTAGATTCATCAAGTAGAAAAGTTGTTTGAATGCTATGAGTGTGATGATAAAACTAAGGTCAAGCTAGCTTCGTTATCCCTTATTGAGTATGCTAGTCTTTGGTGGGATAAATTGATCGCCAAGCGAGATGCTAAAGGAGAAGTGTTGATTAAAACTTAGAGGATTGTAAAGTGTTTGATGAATCAACTATTTGTGCCAACTTACTTCAAACAAGAGATGCTCTATGCTTTCCCATCACCTGAGGTAAGGTTGAAATACTATTGAAGAGTACCTACAAGAGTTTGAGACTTTGATGATGAGATGAAAGATTGCCGAGCCACAAGACTGTGCTATTGCTAAATTCTTGAGTAAACTCCAAGATGACATTGCTGACATGGTCAAATTGTAGCCATTTAACTCATTGGATGAGCTGATCAATTTGCCATTAAGAGTGGATAGATAGAGGAGAAGAAGGCACTAGAGTCGACTAACTGGCCCCAATAAGGCAACCTTAAGCTTGAGAGGTATGAAGAGAAGAAAAAGCCCAAGAAGAGGACGGAGAAAGGAGAGTCTATCCGACCTGACCAGGCTGAGACTAAGAAAGTAAAGAAGGAGAAAGTGCTTAGCACTAAGGTTTGAGAAGTTAAGTGCTTCAAGCATTTAAGATATGAACATATTGCCTCCCAATGTCAAAATAAGAGGGTCATGACTTTGAAAGGTAAAGGATTGGACACTCAAGTAGAGAGCTAAAGTTATAAGAACTCTGAGAGTGAAGGAACAATAAACATCTATCATAAGATGGGAGAATTCCTAGCCATGATGAGTCAACAGGCCGACATGAAAGAAGACCTATGTCAAAGGGAGAACTTATTCCAAATTCGATGTTTGGTGAATGGGAAGACCTATTCCTTAGTTGTTGATAAAGGAAGTTACACCAACATCATTTCTACTGAGATAGTAGAGAAGATGAGATTGTTGACCTACTTACATCCCCGACCTTATAGATTGAAGTAGTTTAATGATAAGGATATGGTCCATGTGCCAAATTTAATTCTTGGCTGACCATAAGAGTACGACTAGGGAGTAATCCATGATGGATTCTTCAACACTTACATAGCTTGAAAGGATGGGAAGAGCTACTGCTTAACCCCCATGATTGTTGAGGAGATTTAGAGCAATTCAATTCTTATGGTGAAAAGAAAAGGGAAGAGGAGTCTGTTCGGCATCTAGGCCTGTGCTCATTATCTAAAGTCAAGGATAACTTTTTTTCAACCCCATGGTAATGATAGGAATTAGCCTACAAAGATCCTCAGGTCGAGGCTAACCTATTGCAAGCCGAAGCTGACCTATTCTAAGCTAAGGCCTACCTGTTTTAAACCAAGGCTAACCTATTCCACATTGAGGTCGATAAGCCAAGGCTACCTTGTTTTGAGCTGAGGTTGACCTGTTCCAAATTGAGGTTGACTTATCCTTGGTTGAGGCTGACCTCCCCCATTTGAGGCCATGCTGATATTAGAAGGTCGAGAGGAAGAAAAGAAATAACTCAACATCAGATTTGTCATCTATTAAGAAGCTGAGAGACCATATAGCTTAGGACCCAAGTCGAAAGAATAGCTCAGTACGGCATGAGAAAACTAGTGCCAACCTCATAGGAAGCTTGACTAAGCATTATAGGACCTTAACGACTCTCACCTAAACCAAGACATTCAACTTTCGACCTCACCTAGTTTGGATCCTACTCATTCCAATATAGCTTGGATGACCTACATGCTAACCTCCCTATTAGGTGCATAGTTTTGTACTCTTGTAAATATTTTCGTTAACTTTACTTGTGGGCTTACTTTAGGGTTTAAGGCCTTGTACTCAGTTTACATTTTTGCCACTAAGGTTTTAAGATGTACTATAAATAGCAACATTTGTAATTAATAGAGGATCATAGAACCTTCTTTTAAGTAAGAATATACTTGATACCTTTGTGAGCAATTTAGGCTTTTGCTTTGGATTATTGAGTGCTATTTACTCTTTAATCTTTCTTGTTTTTATCAATCTTCTTCTTGAGATTATAGTGGGCCCCTTTATTTAGGTGAGTTAGTAAGTCGCATTTAATCCTTATTTGAAACCTCGAGCCTTGGTTTGGTTTTTATAAGTCTTATCAAAACCCATTTCGAGCTCAGTCTTTGATTGTGTTTATGTCTTGATGCGTGATATCCATCCACATCCACATTCAAACTCTTATTCCATTTGCTACTTCCTCATTTCCATTTGAACCTCGAATACCTATTTAGGTTTTGATTGAGATTCATGTTCACTACATGCCTTGAATTGATCATAATAAGACATAGAAAATTGATTTTATCCATTTATTTGATGGAAATCACATCTAAAATACACCAACATCAAGTAAAAAATGGAAAAAAAAAATGAATTGAATCTTTAAGATACAAAAAGATTTAATCTTTCCACCCAAAGGGAACTTTTCTTGACCACCATGCATGACTCTACACTATAAATAGGACTCTCTACTACTCATTCGAAGACACAATTACAAGACTTATTAAGTAGATTGAGAGAATTCCTTGAATTCTCACTCTAGGAACTAGTTTAGGGCTTTAGTAGAGAATTCGAGTTTCTTTGGAGAAATTGGAGGATTGGTGCATGATGTTTTCTAAAATTGGAAGAGGGATTTTGAAGATTAGGAAGTTACAAGTTAGGAACCACCATTACTTTGCTATAAATCTCCTGAATTGACCATTGATTTATTATTACATGAGGTAAGTTCTCAAGCTTTTGGATTTTCTTATGTGTTCATCAAAGGTAAGGTCTTAAGCATTTGGATGTTCTTATGTATTCTTTTGGTCTTAATGAAATTTGATGCATAATAGGTATAAATAACTCTTGCATTCTTGTTGTATGTTTTAAAATGGACGATTTGATGTATAGTTTGTGAAATTATTGTTATAATTCTTGTTTATTGTGTTCATGTGAAACTTAGTGGTTTGATGTTAAATGTGTATAAAGTAGGTGTTTGCTCTTGAATCTTATCAAATATTGAATTTTGAATAAAAGAAGATTTAATCTTGTTAAATGAGATGATTTGATGAATAAGTTGTAAAATATTTGCTAAAATTCTTGTTTGTAAAATCAATGGCTTGATATTTATTTGATATTAGATATATAAAGGTAAGTGTTTGTTCATAAATGTCGAGTTTTACATAAAAAAACACATAGTAAATGTGATTCGTATGACATTTTGATCCAAAAGTTTACTTGAGAAAAAATAACAAAGTTGTCAAGCATGCCAAGATAATTTGTATCTAACTTGTTTATGAGATTAGTTGTACAATACAATAAATTTGCTAAGACTTTTTTTTTTTTTTTTTGTAAATGTATGATATTGTATTGATATGTGTTATTCTTATATTATTTATTTGGATAATTTGTATTTCGCACAATTGACTTGGTTGTAATATAATTTATATATGTTGTGTGTTTAGCTTATGTGTATTTGATTATCATGTTATAAGTTTTTTTTTTTTTGAAATAAAAAGGTGTTTTCATAAAAATGTTTTGTCACCTTAGAAAAATATCTCTGATGATTTAAAGATTCTAATTAGTGTATTTTCAAAATTAGAGACTCTTAGTTTTTTTTTTTTAATGAACAAAAAGGATGTTTCTTTAAATTAATTAACATGTAAATATTTAAAATGAAACATTTCATAAATAGAATTGATTAACCCACTAAAGCTTTATAAAAAATCTTTAGAACCACATGGGTCTAATCATGGTTAGTAGGCACATAGGTATTTCGAGTGGCCTTAAAAAATGTAAAAGACTAATTTTCTTACATTCTTAATAGAAAACCTCCTTTTTATTTTGAAAAAGCCCATAAAAAATTGAAGGCCTAATTCATTATTTTGTGGACTTTTTTGTTATCTTAATTGCAAAGGTTTTAATAGATTAGCTCCTAAATCCATGCTCTCTAGTATCCTTTTTCTAAAACCTATTTTTGGAAAAACTCGTGAACCAATGGTTGAAACTAAGATCAATCTACTCATGGGCTTTAATTTCACTCGTTTCTTGATCAAGTCAAGTGGCGACTTTATTCAAATAAAAAAGATATTTCTTTTTAAATTCAAATTTTTCCTAATTTGGTCAAGATACTTTTAATAGAATAGTTTGGGTTTAATATGAGTCTAATTAAGAGAAAAGAAAAACTAAATTTTTAGCTCAACACTCGGCTTCTACCTTGAATAAGTTAGGTAGATGGGATAGGTCATCTTAACAAGGCTCGAGCTAGTCTATTCCTTCTCTGCCTCTCTATACACCATGCAATCTTATAAGCCTCTTCAAAAGTGGTGAACTGTTGGAGCTCAACAACATCTTGAATCTTATACGTCAAACCAGTAAGGAATCTTGACATTGTTCAAGTTTTTGGCTCATTAACATCACAACGGATCAAGAACATTTGGAATTCTCACACAGACTTATCAACAATACAACTTCCTTGCTTCAACTCTTGTAATCAGGAAAAGGTGTCTTGCAAGGGTCCAGAATGGATCATACCCTCATGGTTCTCTTCATTTCCAGCCAAATCCTAATCTCACAAAACCCTTCCCTTCTTTTCATGGTTTCGAAGTTTTTCCACCATATTGAAGCATAACCAAAAAATTCATGGGTAGCCAATCTTACCTTATCATAATCTTCATACTGATAGTAGTTAAAGATTCTTTTAACCTTCTCTTTCTAATCAAGATATTCATCAGCATTACGTGTACCAATAAAGGTTGATATGTACGATTGAACATGATTAGCAACTCATGGTATACGAGTTCTTTCTTCTACCTCATAATACTTTGCCTCTTTTATCTTTTCTACATTCTCTAAGTTTATCCTTTATCAGGCCTGCCTTTTGACTCCTCCATCTTAACCTTGCCTAGATAGGAACTATCTTTTAGCTTGTCGAGCTTCATATATTACCTCTTCAACTACAGGAACAACTTAGGGATCATTAGGAATGACCTCAATGAGTTAAGCAATAGCTAACACACGATCTGTATGAGTTAACTTTGTAATCATGGTGGCCATTTCATCAAAATGTTCGTCTACACTTCTAGGTATAGCCAGAGTCTGCCATCTATGGTGTTGATCACCGTTGTTGTTGTTCTTAACACTAGCATTGACACTAGAGTTTGTCATCTTCTTTGGTAATAACCTTAACCAACCTTTAATTAAACAACCCTAAATGTTCAAACATAGTATTACTTAGGAACAACAACACTAGTTGAACCAACAAAATTGTAGCTACTTTAGTTTCTAATAGTGGCTT
The DNA here is from genome assembly GCA_024138015.1 of Lumnitzera littorea. Lineage (NCBI taxonomy): Eukaryota > Viridiplantae > Streptophyta > Magnoliopsida > Myrtales > Combretaceae > Lumnitzera > Lumnitzera littorea. The sequence goes on along the minus strand of JAMXBB010000003.1, from coordinate 52,975,732 downwards.
TGTTTTCCAAGTTTAAAAACAAGGGAGAATAAAGTTTATTACCAACTCACCAAACACTTACTACACTATTACATAGCTACTCACCATAACTTCAAATACTCAATAGTACACTTAAATTGCTCCACAGATAAACACCAACACTTCAGCTTCATGGATATGCACAACTACCATTGAACATAAGTGTTGATGAGTGTAGAAATGTATATGTTTTATAGTTGAGTTTATAATGCTTTCATAAGATTTTCTTGGGTATTTTTAGTAATTTTGGTGTTAAATTTGCTTATATTTTGATTTTATGCTTTATTTGATTGATATGAAGAATTTGATCAAGTTTTGGACAATTCAAAGATGATTTTTATGAGCTTTAAAGCCATGAAAAAGAATCACACTCAAGAATATTGCTCATGAATTGAAAATTGGCACTAAAAAGAGTAAGAAAGTAAGAAAAAATTGATGGTTAAAGAGAGTTATAGTCAAGACTATGACTGTAAACCATGCCCATGAACATGAAGTTTCACTTAATCATGATTTTTGAAGTGAAAAAGATCATGCCCAAGTATCATGGTTGCGAACTTGGGGCATAAATATGCTATTCCTTGTAGATTCATTTATTTTTGGAAATATTTAAAGCATTAGAAGATGCCTAAACTTGTAATTATATAAAAGGCCTTATAAACATAAGTAGACATCATCATCATAATTCATTGATTCAATTAGATTAAGGTTTAAAAGATAAGAAGAATGACTTTTAAAGTGGATTATTTTCTTTGAAGAATTCAATATCGGAAGTGATAATAAGCAATATTGGATTATGAATTAGGGTTTGGAACTTCTTTTGAAGTGCTCTTCATTCCTTTTCATACATTCTTGATATGAATATTGTGTAACCTATTATTTCTTATGTGCTTTAATTGATGTTATGAATTAGATATTTGGATTATTAATCAATGAGAATTATTGCTTTGGATTATATGGTTATTTGTTGAGTCTTTAATTCTATAATCACTAAACATATATTTTGATGAGTTAAAATATATGTTGATTGGGATTGAGTTTGTGAGAACCATTTCTAATTAATAATTGTAAACTAAATGATTTGGATTAAAGAAAGAGATAACGATATGCTCTTTAATTCAATGAAGTTTTAGGAATTTGAAAGGATTAATTAAGTTTATTTATTATATAGCGATAGAAATGTTAAATTGGTTAATCATGGGTAATTATTCACTTTTTGAATTAGCATTTTTACCTAATGCTTAATTGCTTTGAAACTAAACCTATTAAAGACTCAATGTAAACATTAATTTTTTTTTTTATTTATCTGGTTTATGATTAAATTCATTAAAGATGTTGAATATCCTAATTCACTATGTTATATTAGTTGTAGTATAATTTTTTAGAAATTAAAATAAAAGAAGATCACATCTTTCATTTACCTATATTTAGATGAGACTTATACAGTCGAAAGCTACTATAGCTTTCCTTGTGGGTTCAACCTGGTTCTCACCAGCTTAAAACTGCATATGAGACCTAATGTATTTGCTAATAAAAATACGTTTTTGTTTAAAGTAGAGTTAGATTTAGCATATTAAGTGTTGTCACTTTCCCTCATAAGCCCTTGCTCTAACACCATGATGATATGCCGTACTAAGTATTGGTAAGAGTGGTGATAGCAAATGGGTCTAAGCCTATTAAAGGAACAAAAAAGTTAATGAAAGTCGATGGATTAACAAATCTTTGAGCTATTTAATTAGATATAATGCACCAACCAAATACTATACAGCCTAACTATCACTCTGATATGACACACGAAGTAATAAATTAGGTTGTTTGCCATAATTTTTGCTAAAGAGATTGATTTGCTACATATAAAGTCAAATAGACCTATTATACCTATATGAGATTTGAATTAAGAAACACTTTTGTTGGAATCTTAACTCATTTCCAATTCTAGGGTAACCGTAAGAAAGACTATTGAAAGGTGAGTAAAACTACGACTGAACGAGTTCATCATTCACCATTACCTTTTAAGCAAGTTATTATGCATTAATTAACTCATGGAATTTATTTACATGCAAAACAAATGCATGTAAGATGAATATAAGTAACATATCTATGGGAGTTCAAAACCATGGAAAGTGTAGATTTATGTTATCTATACTTCAATTATTCCTCATACTTAACCATAAAAGATACCCCATCTTATCCCTATGAGGTTGTTTGTAGGCTCGATCCTACTAGATGAAACTCATTAACCTAGTCAAGAAAAGATTGTGAAAATAGCCAAACCAAGTAGACCTCAACTTAGGACATCCACCATTGTTGATAGGGCTTTTTGATAAATAATATATTAGCTAGCCCAATACTTAAGCCTAGTCCAATAACTCAGTCCAAGTACAGTAGGATCATCATCTACTACAAATAGGGAGTTATACCTAAAGCTAGGGGAATCTTTCCTCACTTTTTCTCTCTCACTTTATGACTTGATGGTTTATTCCTCGATAAGAGGTTGACTTAGGCATTAGAATGGCCAGTCTAAAGTACCCATTGGCCCCCTTTTCGTTAGTCATTGGTTGTTTTATAGGTACTTACATATCGAAAAAAGATATGTTATTAATAATTGGTACTATCCATGGGAATGAGCAATCAATTGCTATGGTTCTTGAGAATTTATGGAGATTTTGTAGTGGAACATTTCCTTCGTTTAAGGAATTTTTCTAAATCCACTTTTTCTCAGTTTCATTCCTTATTTTCGTCTTTAGATTCAAAATTATCAATAGTGAAGAATCATCTATTCTAAGCCACCATCTACAGCAGTCGGCAGCACACGCGCTTTGTGCTTTTCATGGATAATCACTTTGCTTTGAAGTTGTGGTTTGTTGCTCACAAACAGTTGGCCTAGATTTTTGAATGAACTATGCTTCTCTTTCACCAGGATCTAGTTTTGGCCTAACCGGAGATCAAAAGCACTTAATTGGTAATACATCCGAGCTAGGCTGTGGTTTTGTGTCCGACCTGCTGTGATTCAAGTCGCTGAGCAATGTGAAGTGTATCATTGTGCCTTGTCTTAGTTGTACGTTAATTTTGGTCATGGAGCTATTCGCAAGTTGTTTATTGTTTATATTGAACTGTTGAGAGTTCATACCGAACTAATGTTTAAGTTGGAATTACTCTATCTTGTCATTATCTTTTAAAAAATGAAAAAGGGGGGGGAGGGGGGGAGAAGAGATTAAGGCAGTTTTATTTTTGAATTTGTAGAAGGCTAAACTTAACTCATGGGCTTTGAGCTTAAAAAATGGATTTGACTTTTTAGGCTAAAGTGATAGGGCCTAGAGAGTTAAGCCCATGAAACTTAGGATGATTAAGGGTGATTTGGTACGGTAGGCTTAGAGTAGAGCCTATTGAATCGATCTATCCGATCTAACCTTTCTTGGTTTGACTCACATTATTAAAATATAAAGCCCTTTATTTGGGCCTAAACCTATAGAAGAAGCCCACATGACACCCATATATAAAAGGTTTTAATCCTAGCCATTGATCAATGTTACAATCCAACATATCGAATTCACCTACCATCTCTTATAAATACCTCATTCATTTCCTCATTTAGACAGGAGAAAAATTCTTACTAACGTCGTTACTTTATTGGAATCCTGTCTCAAAGATCAAAACACTCAAATACCTTAAGAACACCACCCTTCTCCTCCACCTATCACTTAATGTATTAGAGTCTATTAGGACTACTTATTCCTCTTCCTTATCCTACCTCACTTAGTCATCCCATACGTGCAAGTCAAATCATTTCCTTAGTCACGTATAGTGCAACTTGTCATGCAGCATACACGTGACCTCTCCTGATATTGAACCGCCTATACTTCTTAGCGACTCCACTAGGGAGGAAAGATTTGACATTCATGTCATGGTACCTCCGTGAAGAAGGCCTGTTGATCCTACTGATGCTAACAATTAAGAATAAGATGGTACTATTGTTATCAATAATCAAAATCCACCTCTAATGGGAGTTACGAATCAAGGAGAGGGCACTCAAGAAGTTATCCGTGATAAACTAATCAGAATCTGAATGAGCTTAAGGTAATGTTTGCCCAATATATACTTGTTTTGGCTGCCTTCGTTGTTGTGCAATAAGGGGTAACTACTGTGGGTCCCTCTAATGTAATGCAACAATATGTTACACTAGCTTCTCAGCCACTCAATCCCTCAATTACTGGTGAGCAAGATGCTCCCAGGGCTAAGGAATAGCCTCCTACAATGGAACTTGTCTTCACAAAGCATACCTAACTTGAATTGGTAAATTAAGGAAATCAGATAGGAGGCTCATCGTCTTTACATGTCACTCCATGTATTACCATTGTTGAGTATGTGCACCTTACCCTTATGAATTCAACTCCAGTGAATTCTATTCTTATGAACTTCACTAACCATGCTCTTACAAGGCCCACTAGGATAGAAGCATTTACTTAGAGAGCTTTGTTTGTAACTAAAGAGGATTTGGATGTATACATGAGGGAGATATAGTAAAAATCTATGTCAACCATCTTGGAATTGAAGCTCTCATACCATTCATGCATCGCTATCAATCCATATCCAAAAGACTATGTGAGTCCGAAGTTCATGTTGTTTAATGGGAAGAAAGGGAGCGCTAAGGAACATTTATTGAAATTCATTGAGACCCTAGAGGTCTATGGCTTAGATAGCGATCTGAAGTTAAAGGAATTCTCACAATCACTTACAGAAAAAACTTATACTTGGTATGTCAATCTCCCACTAGGCTTAGTTGATTCATAGGGTGGAATGTGAAAGATGTTTCTTGAAAAATTCTTTTCTGTTGAAGAAAGGATGACTCTTACTGACATCGGAAGAATTCATCAGAGGTCTAAGGAGGATTTCATGGATTATATTAAGTGGTTTAGAGAACGCTCTTTGGATATACAAGATGTTTGTGATAAGAGAGAATTAGTTAAGATTTGTATTCAAGGGATGTTCCCTGAATACGTGGTCTATCTTGAGAACCCATCATTCGCTTCTTTTGCTACATTGGTCAAGAACATGGGAAGGACCAACAATTTGGTGGCTTGGCAAAGAAATGAAACTAAAAGGTTTAATAAGCATACCTTATGTGTGAATGCTGCTCAAGGCGAGTTATAAAAAGAAACAAAGAAACCTAGAAATGATAAGTCTTATGACTCTAAGTTTATACTGACATATCCTTACCTAGTAGCCCAGGTACATCAAATGCTGGATCAATGGCTACAAGATGGAAATATTAGACTCCTTAGAGTTGAATGCTTACCAATGGATGGGGAAAAAAATGACCCCAAGTTCTACTGGTTCCATAAGAGTATAGGCCACTCTACAAAAGATTATTGGACACTAAAGAAAATATTTGATGAACGTATCCAGAATGGAGAATTGATTATTGAAGACAATGATGTCTGGAATAATCCACTCCCAATTCACAACACTTAACGTAGTGTTGTGAATGTTATCACTCATGACCCCACAAAGATAGAAAGTATAGACTTATAACCAATCGAAGTGCACAAAGTTAAGCATGGATGAGCCGAGGCCAAGACAAGTAGAGATGACAGTGTTGTCTTCGCTTTGTTCAAAACTAACAATGTCAGTAATTTCATTGATCTCATCGACTTTGATGAAGATGCTCGGTTTGAGGCAGTGACCATACTCATAAGAATTGCGTAAGGTCAATACAAGCAACACACTATAGGATATCCTGTAGAGAGAACGATTTTAATTAATGAAAATGCAATTACGTTTACCAATGTTGACATATGTACAAAGAATCCTAATCCTAATCCTAATCCTAATCCTAATCACAATTGCCCTTTATATGTAGAAAGCATACTCAATGGCTATCTTATTAAGAGGACTTGTGTCGATAATGGATCTTTACTCAATGTTATGCCCATGTCTACTTCTAGAGCTATAAGGATAGACATTTGACACTTGGTCAAACAACCTATCTTATTGAATAGCTTCTATGAATCTTCCCTGAAGACGATAGAATGTGTTAAAGTAGACTTCAATGTTGGACCAATCTACAACTCCACATGGTTCCATGTGATCGATACGCCTACATCATACCATCTCCTTATGGGAAGCACATGGTAGCATGATCATAATATGGTACAGAACATGGTATGCATGAAGGGTCATTGGGATGAGGAGGATGTCCTTATTCTTGCAACAAAAGGCCAATTTACGTGCCATAAACTATACCTTGTAGAAGCAGCTTTCTTCAATGAACATGAAGAGGCAGCATCTCAAAATGTAAAAGATCCTTCTAACACATCGCTACCCATTGCAGAAGAAGCTCATGTTCGAGCATCTAAGAAGAAAAGAATGCGTGCTTTTCATGGAGGTACAAAGAAACACAAAAGAACAAATAATGTTATGGAAATCGAAGGTGCTTCATAAAAAGAGGTATGAAAACTACTAAGAGCAAAAGATGACCTTACTAATTGTCTCTCTTCTCTTTTCTTATTACATATAAATGAAGTGATGGTCACTTCTTATCAATGAAATAAGTTTTCTTTCTCTATCGCTAATATTATCTTATGGAACATAATTCTATTTGTTCGTATCTTTATATTGCCGTTGTCGTTGCTAAGTAAGAGACTTATCTCCTAAGAGCATAAGGCTAATCCTATAGAACGATTTACATCTCATTAGGGGGCATTTGGACCCTCTTGATTATTTAAAAGAAAAATCGATAATGAACATGGCATCTAGTCTACACATTGTTGTTGCTTAGTAAAGAGCCTTGGCTCCCAAGCGTACAATGATGAACTTGGCTTAGATATGTAGCTTGGTAAGAGCATTGTCTCTTAGGTGCAAATAAGTTGTGCCAATCTTGCATATTTATTATGCTGCTTAAGTGATCCAAATGTTTCTCGCCATCAAGTAGTTGAGATAATTCTATTAATGAGCAAACTAATATATTTACACTATAATCTAAGTAATACCTTGGTAAGCCATATTACACAATCAAGTAATGGGGAACACCCTATTGACTAATAAGAAAGAACTATTGATCTTAAGCAATCAATGCCACTATCGCTGCATATGCGTGATTGAACACTCTTTGAAAGGGATCTTTTATATATATATATATATATATATATATATATATTATCATTAGCAAGCAAAAAGTCTTGCATCAATACGAGATAACATATAAAATCCCTTAGATCATTGAGTTTAAGCAATCTCAAATTTAATGTAAGAAATCCTTTAGATCATTGAGTCTAAGCAATCTTGCGATTGTGTCTATTCTACACGAGATCCCTTAGATCAAAGAGTCTAAGTAGTCTCAAAGTTATGCCAATCCATAAATTTTAAGTTCATGTTATTTAATGCTAATATGATTAGGTTGAGCCTTTGCTTCCTACTGCATGATGTTAATTTTATGATAATGCTGCTTCGTTGAGATATTACTCCTAAGCGCGTGAAGATTTTTAAGCACAAAATATGCTTTGACTCAAGAGAATGCCTTCTTTAGCAACTCATGTAATGGGGGGAATATCTATTCACATTTATGTCAAAAGGGCATATGATTCAACTACTCACATTTTAAGTGCCATACCTAACTATGATGCTAAGACTTATGTCATGTTCAAACCTCACGTTGTGCTTAGACCTTGCACTGCACTCAGGCTTTGCATCGCATTTAGATTCAATGTCATGTTTAAGCCTCATATCATGATTAAGAGTTATGTTGTATCATGTTCAAGACTAGCAACGTATTCAAAACTTATTTCATATTTAAGGCTCATGTTAAGTTTGGGGATTGTGTCATATTTAAGGCTCACATTAAGTTTGAGGCTTATGCCATGGTTAAGGTTCATGTCGGCTCTCATGTATTGGTGCTCTCATACCCTCTTATCTTGTGGCTTATGTTCAATTTGTATTACAAGTCATAATTGGCCCTATCAAAATCACTAAAATGAAGTCATACACAATCCTAGCACAACACTTGCAAAACATGTACCACAAGGAAATGTTAGTTTACAATTTAAAAAAAAAAAAAAAAACAGAAGAGAAAGAAAACAAGAAAATTCAGCATAAGGTGAACAAAATGAATTGAATAAAGAGACCATGCAAGGTATAATGAAAATTAGCTCAGTTAAAGATTGGACTATACAATGAAATGGTAATGATCACAAGAGAGGTATTTCTTCAAAGAAAAAGTCTACATATGGATAGAGATCAGAAGACTCGTCAGATTTCAACATTGATCCAAATGTATTATATGCTATCTACGTTCGGCTATAAAATGGACCTTATAATGACTTGGACAAGGGTTTCGGTTGATCTTGCATTAGAAGGCCTTTTGATGGAGGATTGGACATCGAGTTCGGCTCTTCTTCCTTCAGTTCATGAGAAGTTGTCTTCCCTCACTGACTATCTCCATTTTAATGCCGTCTGCAAGTTATGGCATGATGTTGCACAAAGCAATAAGAGCCGCTAAGAGGTCCTCGGGGCATCGCATGCCAATTCGCCCCTATTGTTGATTCCACCTATAGAAGGAAGCCAGCAAAATCATCAAACTTCCGCCGATATCAAGATTCCACAATAACAGGAGAAATGCAATAAAATGATTATGTTATCAATTCCCTTTAATGTTGTGACAACAAGCGTTTGTGGAAGAGCTTATTCATTTGGTACTTGGTATACGTTAGAGTATATCGATTACATGGACAGTAAAAGAAAGTGGTAATAATAGAAGAAATTCATGGAACGACAGGTTTATGGAGGAGCTAGTGGTTGGATACAAATTTGATGCTAATATTTGATTGAAGAAGTGTTAATGAGGCCAAGCTTCGGTTAAAATAGTTCATGAACTTCATTCATTCTCCGAGACAAATGGTTCATCCAAAAATTAACATTTCAATTCCATCGTAGAGTTTACACTGTTGCAGCTTGTGTCGACTGGCATTTTCAGTCTCAATGTGACATCATAAACAAAGCAAGACAATTCATCTTGTTAATTACTGAAATTAGGTCCAAAACAAGGGTATGACGTTGAAAGTCAGTTCGCTTTTATAGCAACGGAACATAGTCCCAAATAACAACTCAGCTAAGCTGCTTGATAAATGATAGGCAACAGATAATTGATCGAACTACTCCCACTCTCAAACCAGAACCCAGCAACAGTGCAAAATTGCAAGAAATGGCAATAAGCTAGCACAATCATGAGATGGGTTAGGAATACAAACCTAATTTGTCGAGTCGCAATCGCCGAGGAATGCCTTTGATTATTGTAACCACTTGAAGTTTCTATTCAATCTAAAACAGGAGAAAAGAATGGCAAGTCAAAGGATTAAATAATGAAAATAAGAAAACTTGTAGCATGTCATTGTGACCTTGTGACTGGTTCTTCAGTGGCAGCCGTATGCCTTTCATCTTCTGCGAGTATGAATAGTCATTAGTCTTTGAGCTTCGATGGTTCCTTCCACTACTTTGGTCTTCTTCAACAGCAACTCAATTTTCTACATTTCTACAATGGTAGTCCGGCCTCCTCTTCAATTTTTTTTTTTCGTCCTTTCTGGTTCTTCTCCACTGGTTTTCTGCAAACCTCGGATTCTGCAGCTTTGTTCTTCTCTAATAGCCTTAAATGACAACAACTATGATCTTCAACAATGGTTTTTAAATTTGTTCAACAAACAACTTGGGTTTTTAATAGCTGCTTCAGAATTGCTTCTCATCTATGGATTCTGGTCTTTAGAAACTTCCTATTGGCTTTGACACTCCAATTTGATGGTATGTTGGTGTTTAATATTGTTGTTAAATGAAGTAATGGTTGAATAGAGTTCGGAATCGTATGGAGTTAGACACAAGAAGAAGATATGAAGTATTGAAAAGAAGTGATAAAATCGGATAAAAGAAGAATGTGTATAAGATGGATATAAATAAAATCGAATTATGTCAAAAAAAAAAAAAAAGAGTTTGAAGCAAAGACAAAATGAATGAATAATATCAAAAGTATATGTATGGAGGAGTGTATGAACGTTTAAAAAGCAAGAGAAAGAAATATGTACGAAGGTGTTGCTGAGGTGTTGACAGAGAAAATAGAAAGTGAGAAAGGAAGGAATAGAAAGTTGTTGTTTTAGAAGAAAAATTGTGTATCGATAGAAAACAGAGGACTGGCTAAATGGAAAGCGAATGAGAAAGCACAAGTGAAAGAGTGTATGAAAATGAGGGAGGTATATGCATAAAATAGGGACTGATGGAGGAGGATCTATCTTGGTTGGTGTTTTCTTGATTTCAGATGTTTAGCAAAGTGTGAAGATGAATGAATATGATGAATGAAGGTGTGTCCGGAAAACGTGTGTCGGCTCTTACTTTTTCGATATGGGGGTGCTGTTGGTTGCAAAAGCATAATGATACACTGATATTTGTTGCAGGAGCAATAACAGGAAATAGTTTCTAATATTGTGGCAGCACATGCATCCTTTATACCCCTTCATATAACAGAAATTATCTTTCAGTGTTCTGTACACTACTCAAATGGTGACACAACACTATAGTACTGGCGGTTGGTATATTCTTTGGGATATATTTTGTTCTTATCCGAATGTTTGAGGATGCAAATGTTTCAATTCTAATTCTGGAATTTCCCTTTGTTTCGTAATACTGGTGGACGATGAACCATAATTAGTAGCACGTGGATTTTTGCCCTCAAAGGATGTGACGTATTGAATTGTAATGAGCTAATATGCCAAATCATTACTTCATTCATAGATGCTTTTTTATATATAAATAAAAAATGTTAAGTTAGCCGAAATCAGAAATGTATGGATGTGACCTTTACAAATTTTGTATCTTACGGCCAATTTTCTGGTGGTTGCTATCCATGAGATTTACGTTGGAATAGTGATTTGAAATATGCAAAGGATTTATTTGTAAAAATAAAAAAAGAAAGGGGGTTCGAAAAGCATATTTTTAAAAAAGTCACAAATTCTTGACAAACAATACAGTTTCTTTTTTTTTTTTTAAGGTTCATGTGAATCACTAATTCGAAATCAAAGAACCCATTGAAGCCACAACATGAAGTTAATGCATGGAGCCAATTTATTTAGTGGGATAGTGTAAAATAAAGTGAACCAACAATACCTAAGTCCATAAGATATTGAAGAAAACTTCTTGAAATTATATGTACATATAGGCTTCATTTCGTAGGCAATATAGTTTTGACTAGACAAAGCAATGATATAGGAACCCATGAAATGAGCCTACTTTTAGTTAATCTTCCGCTATCGTTGCCTATTAAAAGGGATTTAAGGCTTTAATAATCTCTTTTTTATTAATGCAAGGACAACGTCGTCTCGAGAGAGTTTAATATCGAAACATGGATTTATCACTCTTCTTGAAGGCTTTATATCATCAAGTAAAGTATTAGGGGTTAGGTGCAACATAACAATAAGATAACTAGCACCTTACTTGGAATTCATCATGAGAGAACCAATCTATTGCCAAGCTATTTATTATTCATGGTTCGAGACCATCACCAAGGAAAATTACAACATTACTATAATTGTCATTGAAAAGTTGCCATAAGTCTTTGTGAGTACCTAGAAAGACAAATTGATGCATGGTGTTAACATGATGAGATCGCCAATGCAAATTTGATGTATAAATTTAATTCAACAACACCATCGACTTATGAAGATTACGTTGAAGAAATGAAGTTGGCTAAAAAATGAGCAACACAAAGAAGATTTACTTCGGTATTGCTATGGGGGCAATGTGCAACTCAATCTAGTCAAGATATGATATGTAAATATGAAATGCTACGAATTCACGCACTAAACCAATTGGCAGCGATGCAGCTGTTCAATAGCATGCATGCACCTGAGTCAATTGAAAGGCTCATTTGATGCCTAAACCCTTTTGACTTTGTCTAAAGGACTTTGGTTAGAGGGCAAAATGTAAAGGTCTAAATCTGACTCATGGCCTTTGAGCATGATAACGAAATGGATTTAACTCTTTGGGCTAGAGTGACAGGGCCCAAAGAGTCATGCCCATAAAACTTAAGATGATCAAGGGAAATTTAGCACGATAGGTTTGGACTAGAGCTCGTTGAATCGATCCATCAGATTCAACCTTTCTTGGTTTGGCTTATATTAGTAAAATATAAAGTCCTTTATTTGGGCCTAAACCTATAGATGAAGCCCACCTAACACTCATATATAAAAGGCTTCAATCCTAGCCATTGATTAATGTCACAATTTAATGTATCGAATTCACCTATCATCTCCTATAAATACCTCATTCATTTCCTCATTTGGATAGGAGAAAAATTCCCACTAATGCCGTTACTCTGCTTGAATTTTGTCTCAAAGATCAAAACATGTAAACATCTCAAGAACATCATCTTATTCCTCACCCATTGTGGAGTTTGATGGCATTGCACTCCTGCACTTGTCACCTAATGTATTAGAGCACACTAAAACTGTCTATTCCTCCTCCCTATCTTACCTAACTTGATCATCCCATACGTGCAAATCAAATCATTTCCTTAGTTACGTGTAACGCGACTTATCACGTAGTACGCACATGACTTCTCTCGATATCAAACCTCCCATAGAATTCTATCTACGCCGCATGTCCCCTGTAGTCTTGGTCAAGTTTACGTCCCATGAACGACAGTTGCAGTCCCTTTTTCCTATAAAATTGGATATTTCTTTTAGTGCTATTGAACTGTTTGCAATTGTCATCTTGAAGGCCAGAACTGTGGAGACAAGAATGGTTATATCAAAACTAATTGAAGGGAGAGCGACTCATATACCGTATAGAGACTCCAAATTGACAAGAGTTCTTCAATCATCTCTAAGTGGATATAGACGAGCGCAATAACATCAAAATGAGGCTTGACGCCTCTACTGTGAGCTGATCCCAGGACCTCTGTTTCCTCTCTTTTTCTCGAAAATAATAGTAGTCCCCATCAACAAACCGAACAACGGAGCTGTCCTAAGTAGCACTGCAACCGATTTCCTTAGAGGAGCTCAACAGCTTCAAGATCCAGCTAATTTCTTCCCAACAGCCGAGCTGTGCTCTCCACACTAAGCAGACCAAGCTGCCGTAGATGATTTAGCTCCACAGGCCTGACTTGTGCATTCCTTGCCAAACTGAACCGAGGAAGCTCATGACAGTAGCAGGTCGGAAAACTACATGCCAAGTCAAATTTCTTAAGACTGAGCTCGAGCATATGACAACTGGGCTGAGTAAGAATTTGACAAGGTCGAATAGTTCTCCTTCAAGTCCAAGCTTCATTTTTCTGTGGATTAGCAGCTTGCATCTGAGATCACAAATAAGCTGAGCCGCAATTTTGCAGCAGATTTGCCAAACGTTCTTATCTCTGTCGAGCCCCTTAGTCGCTGAACTAAGTAAAACAAAGTCTAAATCTGAGTTGTTGATGGGTCACGGATCTGCTAAAAGTCCGAGCTCCAAAGTTGTTTGCTATATGACCTTATTAATAGGACCGAGTGGGGTCAGCTTCATGTTTTAAAATTTTGCCAAGCTTTGGCCATGTATCATATCCTGTTTTAAGTTTACGACTGTGCCCAGCTGACTAGTGGAAACGTGCAGTGATTTGGACCATTTATGCCGATATGATGTGTAAAGTTTCTATGCTGCCCTCCTCAAATTTATCGAACAATTAGTCAATAAAAGATCAAGTTGTTAATGACAGCAGTGGGACCGAGAACGTGTTAATACCTACTCTTGTACTTCCATTTATAATTTAGACTTCAATGGGTGCCTTTATCATGGTTGTTCGAAAAATGCTTCGTTGCTCTATGAATATGACGTGAGAAATCTAGTAAGTTATGTTGACTATGTTGGTCGTGTGAGGGCATCACATGAAGGTCCCAAGAACGATAGATTTAGCTTTATTTTCGAGTTTCCTCAAGATCACCATGGGGAAGAATTGATATTGCCTAAAACAAGGGACAGAAGGCTCGTAGTTGAAGTTGACAAGTGGATTGACTTCGCACTGAAAGAAATGTCGAGATTTTTTATTTGGATTTCATTGCATGTGATTCGCATACTGCCAGTTCTAAGTATGAACAGCCTGCTTTTCTTCTTTATAGTAATTCTTTGATTGAGTTGAAGCTATTTAGTTGTAATGTGAACCTGGCTACCTTAGCATACACGAAAGCACCGAAGAGTGTGTCTGAGTGAATCGAAAAGTTGTTCTAATCTAGCCAAACGATCTTTGTCCAAATGCTTACTCCCCCCTTCCTCCCCTCCCTCCTCCTCGAACATGTTAGGGAGAAGCAATAGCACCTACACTCTTTATAATGTGTGTCTTAACCATGAGTAGAAAGGGTTAAAATAAATAGCACCAAAATATTGTTGGTTAAGAATGGTGTATAGCTTAGATCTTATAAAAGAAAGAAAGTAAAGCTAAAGGCGCACCCATGCTAGTTCGGTATATCCATTCTAATGCTTAAGTCGGTGTATGAGTAAGAGAGTAAATGGATAAGAGAGTCAATGTTCGAAGAGTGTAGAGAGTTCTTATAGTGCTTATGCCTCCATATTTATAGGCGTTTGTTTGATAATTGTGGTGTTAGATCATTCTTGATCATGGACCACATAGTGGCTCTTTATTTTGTATACATGCCTAAAGACATGAAGTAGTAGATAGTTATGTAGTCAGGCTATGTAGATGCTTAACTGTCCGCACCTCTTTTCAAATTCAAAGTACCTGAGTAGGCAGGTTGAACTCTCTAACCCATCAGATTAGCTAAGCCCAAAGACTCTTATGTCATCGAAATAGGTCACATCATTGTCTTCAACAAAGCAAGTTAGCTCAGTTGGTAAAGTGTCAATCTATAGTCAGGGTCAAAATTCAACTATCATCAGCACTTGTTTCTTTTGTGCTAGTACCATTGCTAGAAGATCCAAAGCTAGAATTGCTAGCCTCTTAGATAACTAAGATTTTTTTATCTCTAATCCATCCCTTTTAAAAGACTTGATAAATACACCTTATGTCTTTATATTCTTCTAGTAAATGCTTTAGTTCTCATGAAGGTCCAAGCTAGATGTATAGTCTTGGTGATCTATCATATGAAGCAAAAATGACCTTAAGTTCTCCCTTAAGTGACATGTAAATCCAGAAGGCCATGTGATGTATTGGGAACCATAAGATGCCTAGTGTTAATGACTTCTATGCAAGTTTCTTTAACGAATGTTGGGATATAGTTGGAAGTTCCATTTGTGAAACAATTAAATTTGTTTTCACATCTACAATTATACTCAAAGAGATCAACAAAACTCTTATTGTGCTTATCTCAAAGTTTGTTGGAGCAAACAAAATTAAAGACTTTAGGCTTGTTAGTCTTCGCTCTACCATTTATAAAGTTATTGGAAAAATCTTAGTGAATAGACTGCATCCTTTCCTAGGCTCTCTTATTAGTCCAAAACAATCAAGTTTTATTCCTAGTCAAACTACTAGGGATAACATCATCACTTTTTAGGAACTTCTTCACTCTCTTAGAAAGAAAAAAAGGAAATAAGACTTGGATGATTATCAAGTTTGACCTTCGAAAGGCCTTTGATAGAGTCAAATGAAACTGTGTGAAACACTCTATCCATGCCCTGAACTTCCTTGATAGCTAGGTTAACCTTATTGGCTACTTTTTGGCCATTGTCACTTTTTAAGTTATTCTTAATGGAGCACGTTTGGAGGGTTTCCAATCGGGTCGAGGTTTGAGACAAGGAGATCCTCTATCTCCTTATATCTTCATCATAGTTTTGGACATCATTAGTAATATGATTTATGCACTAGTAAAGGCAAGAATTTAGAAGCCTAAAGATGAAGGGAACAAACCTTAGACTCTCAAATTTATTTTTTGTGGATGAGATACTTCTTATGGGTGAACCTTCCTTTAAAAATGCATAAATCATGAAAGAAGCTATGGAAGAATTTGGGAAAATTTCAAGCCAAAGTGTTAACTATAGTAAATCTTGCATCATCTTTTTGAACAATACTCAAGAGAGTGCTTGGAAGGACATTTCGATCTATTTGGGATTAATCGTAGAAGAGACATGGGAAAGTATCCAAGAATCCCTATTAAAGAGTCAAGACATCTCAAAGCTAGTGAAATAAGCTTACTAGCTCAAATGCCAATATGCTTAGCATTTTTGGATGGAAGCTTGTTGCCATGATTGTCCTTGAAAGCATTGTTTACTACTCCTAAGTTCTGCCTTTACTTGTGAAGATTACTATGTAGTTGGAGAAGTTGCATAGAAACTTTCTTTAGGGTTTAATAGAGGGTAACAATAAAATTCCCTAGATAGCAAGGGATAAAGTTAAGAAGCTTAGGAAAGAAAGAGGACATGGACTTCTCAACCTAAAAAAAAAAAAAGAAATAAGGCAAACATTGTCAAACTTGCTTGGGTCATGAAGAAGAAAAATCTCCTTTAGACCTAGTTGATCAAGAGTAAATACAAATTTGAGGATAATATCTTTAGGAAAAAATCAGGGTCCCCTTTCTTTAAATCCCTTAAGGAGAGCTCCAATTGACTTGATGGTAAAATGGTCACTAAAACTCTAAATGGATCTTGTGTAAAACTCTGGATTGATAATTGGACAAGAGAAGGCTAAGTTAGGAACTAGATTTGGGGTCTTTTATCTAAAGAAGCTGAAGATGCTATTCTTGCTCAAGTATGGAATGGGGTTGGTCAATGGAAATAAGAATTGTTAGGTGATGACATTTCATCTCGATTGGGGAATATTCTCCTTAACCAGCAATGCATAGCAAAGGATACAAGGATCTAGAAATATGATCCAAGTGGCAAAGTAACAATGAAATCAGCCTACTACCTTCTATGTGACAAAGATAATAGCTTGATTCCAAAGATAATTGGGAATGGATATGGAAATTACTTGCTTTCCCAAAAATACAATTCATAGCTTGGCACGTTCTTCATAATAGTTTGCTAACCAAAGATAATCTTCTAAAAAGAAAAATGAATGCTTATACTAGATGTGTTCTTTGTAAAGAAGAAGATAAGTCTATCAAGCATCTCTTTATTAACTGTAGAGCTATGAAACCTGCTTAGATGAGACTGGGAATCGAAGGACGAAGATCCGATGATGAAAGCCTGTTCTCTTGGATTAGAAGGCTTGCATATAAAAGAAAAATTAGTTGGGATAAACAAAAACCAATGGCGGTGGGCTTCCTCTTAATGCTAAGAGCTATTTGGCATCATAGAAGTAGAAGAATATTTAAAAATCAGCAATGAGAAGAGAATTGGATAGCTAGAGCAAGAGTGGAAGCCAATGAATGGTGGGCTAATATGAAGCATTCCAAACTCAAAGATAAGAGCAATGATGGGATTGCTAAATGGTCTTCACCACCAAAAAAATATTGTCAAGTTCAACCGTGATGGAGATGTGATAGAAGATGGGAGGAAAGCATGGATTGGAATCATTAGTCGAAATGCAAAAGGAGACCTCATTAGTGGGTCTACTTAAAAAAATTGCACCTACTTCTCCCCTTGAAGTAGAAATTGGGCAATTTTTAAATCTCTAAGACTTGCAAAAAGTTTAAACTTGAAAGAGTGTTATTATTGAATCGAATGCAGGCTTAGCCATAGATCTGGTTTTAAATAATAACATTATGTAAGATGATTGTATCCAAGTTATTCAACTGTGCAAAAAAATTTCCACATGTTTTGATCACGTATAATTTGGTAGGATCTCCTGTACAACTAACAGGTTGTGGATTGGTTGCCGAAGTCAAGCCGAGATGCTAACGAAGATTTATTTTTTATGAACTTCCCGCCATGGGGCCTTTTGTCTTTGCTCATAGAGGATTGTTCTAGTTGGTGTTCTATTGCTAATCTGGTTTTACAATGCGGATAGACTCTGTTTATACTTTGTTTTCATCTATCTATTGATCAAGTTGTGTTTTTCCATAAA